>PVIC010013784.1:0-37586 GCA_004025085.1 Thryonomys swinderianus | reverse complement strand
GCGATCTCAAAATCAACCAACAATAAATGCTGGTGTGGCTGTGGGGAGAGGGGAACCCTTCTCCACTGTTAGTGGGATTGCAGACTTGTGCAACCATTGTGGAGATCCGTGTGGAGATTTCTCAGAAAACTAGGACTAGGGGTCCCATTTGACGCTGCTATCCCCCTGCTATGAATATACCCAAAAGAATTTTAAAAATCACAAAGACAGGTGTACACCCTTGTTCATAGCAGCTCATTTTGTGGATAGCTCAATCTTGGAAACAACCCAAATACCCATCAACTGGAGAGTGGATAATGAAGATGTGGTTTTTCTATAAGATGGAGTATTACTCTGCCATAAGGAATGACAGTATCGATCCATTTCGGTGCAAATGGAGACACCTGGAGGATATACTAATAAGTGAAATCAATAGGTCATAGATAGGCAAATTCCGGATCTTCTCTTTGACATGAACACCTGTAGATGCAAATGAGCTCTAGAAAGTATGACAGCTTTTATAGAATGGGAAATTTCCATAGGAAATTTGGTGTGGGAATGTAATGAGGGGAAGGAATAAATATGATACAGAAAGAAAATAAAAGAGTATGTATAAAGGGGTGGGGATGTGTGGGTGAGCAGGGATATGGGTAAAAATGAGAATTAACTTGTGTCATATACTGGTACAAATTCCCCAATGTTATACATGATTGTGAGATGTATATAAATTGTACCAATAAAGAATGAAAACAAAGCAGCAATAATGGAAATAATGACATTTTGAATTAAATTTTAGAATATTTAAAAGATTTCAATGTTCCTTTTCCCTGCAAAAAAAAATAAATCTATTATTCACTTTTTTTGTAGTCCCATTTTCTTTGTTTGTTTGTTTTAGTTTTTTGAGACAGGGTCTCACTTTGTAGTTCAGGGGCCCCTGAGCTCACTATGTGGCCCATGCAAGCCTGGAACTCACAGCAATCCTCCTGCCACTGCCTCCTGGGTGCTGGATGGTGTTAATGATTTTCTAAGTTTCCTAACATAGATTGAAGACCAAAGTATATTTTACTGGTGAATTAGTTTAGGTAGATCCACTATACACCGAACTTCTCATCGTACCAAGTCTGTATCTTTTATGCTATATGTTCATTAGTTTATCAAATCAAAATTAGCACTACTTCACTGTGATCATAAAGAAAAGGTAGTATTCATTCATTTTCTCTGAAATGCCAATATGTAAACACAACAAATTATCAATCTAGAGATCTTGAAGTGTCATAGTTTTTCTTCTAAATCTGAGTTTCCTCCTCAATGATGTTCAGAGGACAGAATCACTGGGATTCATATTTCATATGAAATAATAGACATGAAAGAGTGATTAAAATTTCAGATTAGGCAACTTTAAAGTGCCCTATTTTCATTTGATAATGATACGTTTTCATGACCTACCCATCTACTGATTTTCCTGCTTCCTCCCTTGCTAAATTATGTACAGCTCTACAAAGTTGCCAGATTCTGCCTCCATCCTCAATGCTGCCTTCTCTTTGGTCGCTTCTCTCACCTCTAGCCTACTTTTCCAGTCAAGAAGTCACCTCTGACCCACTCATCAAATCTCACTGTGCTCCTTCAATAGCATGCGGGTTTTTATCAAAGCACATACACTATCATATTCTACTTTAATGTTGGTTTCCTCATCTGCCTTTTGTACCAAATTGAAAGTTGTTAGAGTATAGACTCATAGATTCACACATTATTTTTTACTTTCCAAATCCTGATGTAGAGCCTGACAGTACAGATTTTTGTTGTTGTTGTTTTTTGGTTTTTTTTGTTTGTTTGTTTGTTTTCAGGCAGGGTCTCGCTTTGTAGTTCAGGCTGGCCCTGAGCTCACTGTGTAGCCCAAGCAAGCCTCAAACTCAGCAATCCTCCTGTCTCTGCCTCCTGAGTGCTGGGATTACAGGCGTGAGCCACCATGCCCAGCTGATAATACAGATTTTTTAAAAAAATGCTTGAAAAGTATTTGTATAAGTGAAAAGAAAGAAACAAATTATAGATTTTGCTGACTCTGGATGCACACAGAGTATATAAAAGTCATAAAGATGGTAAAAACCAGGATGAAAAAGCTGTCAGCTTCAAAAAGCAGTGAGTAAATATTGTTACCAAGAGACAGAAAATAATTGTTGATTATTTGGAATTTCTAAGTAGTTTTGGAACAGAACTTTTACTTTGAAATATGAAAAAGTACATACTAATAAATATTTTTTTAATTTTTTAAAGTTTGATACTATGGATATATATTTTACTGAAAACAAAACCATTCAAAAATTGACTATAAAATATAGGAAGTGACCAAACTCAGGAAAGAAGGATTTTCAAAATAGAAGAAGAAATAATAATGCTTTAAGAGAACTAATAGATAAAATGAAGCATTGTTGAAAAACCAACTAATATTCCTCCCTCTCACCTTGTCAAGTTATGTATAACTCTTTGAAATTGCTAGATTCTTGCCATTTTAAAAATGGATTTTATGGGAAATGATAAATGTTAAAAATAGAGAAAATCAAATATATAGATAACCTGAAGCAAATAACTTAAACATGAGAAAGGAGAATATAGGCAAAAAAGTTACAATTCAAAAACACCTTCTTAGGCTGGGCATGGTGGCACACACCTGTAATCCCAGAATCCCAGCTATCCAGGGACTGAGACAGAAAGATTTTAGTGCGTCTCAAGCCAGTCTGAACTAAATAGTGAGTTCAAGGCTGCCCTGAACTGTATGTTGAGACCTTATCTCAAAAAAAAAAAGGACAAATTGTAATAAAAGACAAGAAATGAAGCAAGAACCTATACATCAAAAGACACTTCTTAAATGAATATCTGATTTTCAAAAGTTGACAAAGTTAACTTTAATGTCAAGGGATACAGAGTTGGGCAGATGAAAGAACTTTCAAATGAAAGTAATTGATTATTATAAAATTCAGACTAGTTTTCATTTGTGGTGAGAGGCAGAGGCTGTGACTGTGGTGTCGGTTTCAGTTATAATAGCTGCATTGCTGTATTTCTGGACCTGGGTGATGGATGCATTCTATTAAGTATCTAGGCCATAGGTTTGATTTGATTTGATTTTCCTTTCTGTGCTTAACTTTTCCAATAAGAACATATTTTAAAATAGATGCTCACTTCAGATATTAAACTATTCATTACAGGCAAAATTGTAAGGTCCAAGTGAAACTCTTTTTTTTTTTTTTTTTTGCTTTTGAGACAGGGTCTTGCTTTGTAGATCAGGCTGGCCCTGAGCTCACTATGGAGCCCAGGCAAACCTCGAACTCAGCAATCCTCCTGTCTCTGCCTCCCGAGTGCTGGGATTATAGGCGTGAGCCCCACGTCTGGCATTATATGTGGTTACCGGGGATCGAACTCCGGACCTTGTGCTTGTGAGGCAGGCGCCGGAACCACTGAGCTAACCCTCCGGCCCCCAAGTGAAACTCTTAAAAAGAGATGTTGGGCCAGAGATTTAGCTCAGTGGTTCCGAGGCTTGCCTGGCAAGCCCAAGGTCCCTGGTTCAATCCCCAGTAAACACATATAACAATGATGGGTGTGGTGACTCACGCCCACAAGTAATCAGTACAACACACCACAGTCCTGGGTGTGGTGGCCCAAACCTGTAATCCCAGCACTCAGGAGGTGAATGCAGGAGGATTGCTGAGTTCGAGGCTTGCCTGGGCTACATAGTGAGCTCAGGGTCAGCCTGAACTACAAAGCAAGACACTCTCAAAATAAAGAGATGTTGCAATTATACTTCTTTTATTGGAGTCTATGTCTCCATAGCCATATATTTAATCCCTGTTAATCCAAATATTTTATTCTAATGTAAAGTGGTAATTATTGGTCATATATCTAGAGAAGCAGTTTAAGGAATTCACATATATTCTGATTTAATTTTGTGCTAATCTAATTATGACACTGACCTCTTAAAAATCAGATGGCAATTTTGATTTTTACCTTTTGAAATAATTAAACCTTTAAATTATCTTCCATTAAGCTATTTTTAAAAAATCAATATATGACATTTTGGAATCTTTAAAGTACGCCAAGGTCAGTGAACATGAACGTGAGCCTCATAACTTAAACCAAACATATAATGTATGATTTTAAAATTAAATTAACCTATATCTTTGCAGAGTGACTAAGGGAGGAAGGTGAGCAGCATCCTGAACTGTGACTCTGATGGGCACATGGGAGAAAAGTGATACCCAGATTAAAGGAAGGTAGGTGACTTGATTGTGAGGAACTCACATCATATACTATTCCATAATTTATTCTTTTTTCTGGATCACTTTCACTTTTTTTCTGGATCACCAGGGCCTTTCCAATGAGATATATCCATTTACCTTGTTTTAATTTTTTCTTTTCAGTCAAGGTCTTGCTTAAGTTAAGGTTACTCTGGTCGGGTTTGACTTTGTCATGCTGCCTTCCAGGAGGGCCTCCAGCCTTCCAGGTTGACTTATGGGCATGTGTGACCACACTTGGCTAGACTCTTGTTCTTCACATAATTTCAGATAATTATTGAGTAGCTTCACGTACAGATATGTTGCAGGAGTAAATTCAGAGGTAAATGAAAGGTCAACTGAAGATAAATGAAGCTTAGAGCACCACAAATAAAAGTCAGAAAATAAGAGAGATCAAGAGAAGTTAGTCGCTGATACAAGGAGAGCAACATCATCCTAACAGTCATCATCCTTGACTCTGATCATCTCTCCATCTTCAGCTCAAAAGCCTGCCCCAGAATTCCAGTCACACTGCAGAACCTCCTGGCCCCCAGAAGTCAGTGTCTGCCCGCTGTCTCTCTGTCTCCTTTCTCCTATCTTTGTCCTTCCTTCTCTTTTCAGGCCATCCCTTTGTACATTCAATGTCCTCTTCCCGACGTCACCTGTAAGACTCTCCTGGCACATCTGCAGTCTCAGGTCACTTGTTCTAGGAGTCCTCCCTCAGCCCACAGTCATGTGTTTCCCTACCCATCACTCCCTAGTATTAGAAAGCCTGCCTGTTGATCAAATTGTCCAAAAGTAGTCTCTACTATATCGTAGGCCCCACGTGATTACCTTAACATCAGCAAGGTTTGGGACAAGAGGCCAAACACAGTTCACTATGCCAGTCAATTATTAAGTAAAATGTATTATAACTATCCATCAAACTTGGATGGCCAGCTTCAGATCTAGAAATATTGAAGTACTTCAAGTTCTATACCATGACTTGGCAGAAAAGAGAGCACCAAGGGAGGGCTGATACCTGAGCCCTATGTCCCTATCAATGAACTAGAAAAAGAGATCTACACATGTCCCAGAAGAAGTCTTATATAAGAGATTTAGAATCCTGTGCCCAGAACACAGTCAGATTCTGGGTGACTATGTTCTCCTAGGCATCATGGATTGAGGCATAGCATCAGGTTAGTACAAAGATGTCAAGGATCCCTTTACATGAACACATTTATCTGTTTACCACGGAAGACGTTTGCACCTCAGAGTCACTTAGTAGTTGTATCAAATGAGTAAGGATTTTACAAATACAACTTTATGATTTAATAGTTGAAATATGACAGAAGTTGTATTTAGAAAATAGAAAAACATGGGCCAGAGGGTTAGCTCAGTGGTTCCGGCACTTGCCTCGCAAGTGCAAGGTCCTGAGTTCGATCCCCGGTAACCACATATAATGCTGGGCGTGGAGACTCACGCCCACCAGCAATCAATACCACATACCACAGTGCGGGGCGTGGTGGCTCCCGCCTGTAATCCCAGCACTCGGGAGGCAGAGACCAGAGGATTGCTGAGATGGAAGCTTGCCTAGGCTACATAGTGAGCTCAGAGCCAGTTTGAACTACAAAGCAAGACCCTGTCTCAAAAAAAAAAAAAAAAAAAAAAAAAAAAAAAAAAAAAAAAAAAAAAAAAAAAAGAAAATAGAAAAGACATGACAGTTTTGAACATTAGAAAATGACAAAATCATGAGATTCTAGTTGGAAGAAATGAAGGTACAGTTATATTGTAGATCTATGTAAAATTAACAGAAAATTAAATACAAAGTAGAGAAAGATACTTAAAGAATTAACTACATTTTGTGAGTTAGATAATAGTCTCAAATCATGAGTGAACAAAAATAAACTCAAGGTAGACTGTGAGAACGAAAAAGGAACGAGGCCCAATTGAAATTGCCACTGTCAGAAGACCTTCCGACTCACCAGATAAAATGACCTGCCTGAGAAGAGATCAGAGTCAAAACCCTCTTTAAAACAGGCAAGGTGTTTTGCATAGTATAAGGAAGGAAGCTGGACAGAAATTAGAAAAGAAAGAGAGTGGAAAGTAGGTTTAGAGAAGGCACTACTTTCAGAAGGTATCTTTGTGATCACATTCCACTAACTTAGAGTACATTGCTTTGACCCCATGACCATACTCAATTTTTGTTTAATAACTCATTCATTATAAGATTAGTGTGAAAATGTTCTAGCATGAACTGAAAAAATAAGTCCCTCTGATTCCAGAAGAATTTATCCAGTAGGAACTTGTGTCACTGGTACATAAGACACACTTCACAGATCAATCAGCACAGTAAAGGTTAAGAAGAAACCACAAAGTGATACCAGACCCAACAACCCAAAGAACTACAATTTGAATGCTTCATTAAATCGAAGACAGGACACAGAGTGTGGGCCTGAAGATGATGATCCAGGTCTCTTTGATGCAGCACAATTTTTCCTTTGCGGTCTAAATCGCTTGCCCCTTCAGGGACTACAATCCCAAGATGTTCTATAGAAAGCATTTTTCCCTTAGCTCTGAGTCCAAAACATGAATTTAGTGTGCTGTATAGAACAAAGCTACTCTGGGACCATATATGGAGCCCAAACCACATCATAGAAAGTAAGAAGATATCTTTCATTCTCAGAAAGGTATACCCATCTTTAGAACGAAGTTCAAAGCAAATATCTTTTGAGGAGTACTGAACATGACTAAACACTGTGGTTTATTAAAATGTTTTGCATGCGTTTGCATTTTGGGAAAACAACGAGTGTCAGAAACAGAGGAGCCAAACAGATTTCTTGCTCAGCCTGGGAATCTACAATTCAAAAATTTCAAGAGAGAAAAAAATATATATATAATTCTTAAAGCATGCTTAACTTAACTTTATACACTGTCAATGGTAATTGAGACAAATACTTGAAATTCTGGACACTTTTTGGAACAAATTTCAGAACCAAAATATTTAGCCTAGTCTGAAACTCATACCAGTGTAGCAGGTTACTCATTGTTTAGGCCCTGTCAGTTGATAAAATATATTAATGTAATGAAGCCAGGTAATGAAAAGCAGCTTCAATAGTTTTAAAGATTACAAACCTTGTGGGAAAGAGTTCTTTTTACTATGATAGAATGACCTTTAAAACCTAAAGACAACACAAATAAAACTTATCAACACACCTATCATACAGAGTCTTGCCTTAGACTAAGAGGAGAATCTTTAATTACTGAGTTGGCCAAGTACCAGACTAAGGTTGGCAGAGCATAAATCCTGCAGAATGTGCTCCAGCCAAGGAGGCGAGAGGGAGCAATGTTGGCCGCTTTTGCAGAGGACAAAGTGCTTTGCTGTTGATAATGAGATGAAAATATGCCAAACAAAACATTTGCAAGTTTACCAAGAAAGTGAAACTAACTCAATAAAATTAATTGTAAATACTTATCTACCACCTTTACAAAGGGAGAGAGTAGCTTTAGTTAACTACAACAATAGCATGCACCAGAAGTATTATAGAAGGTACTTAAAAAGCTATTTCAGCAGCAGGCTTTCCTTGTTCATGAAAGTGCAACAAACCAGACTGTTGGTATTTTGCTAATCAGGTTAGAGATTCTATTTATGTTTGATGTGTTGGAAAGACATGATTAAAATGGAGAAGTAAGAAGGAATCATTCATTTTTTTATCAGAAGGATAGAAGGCCTAAAAGAGGAGGGATCATGATATCTAACTAGCTCAAGATTTAAGAAATGGAGAGGAAATTGGGGTTCTCTCTAAGGAACAATTTAAGATTTACAGATGAGTCTTGAGAAACAGATTTTTCTCCCACAAGGTAGGGGTGTTGTGTCACAGCAGTCATAAAATTCAGGCAAGAGCAGGATCTAGTGGCTGAAAATTTGGGGGTCAAGTTCAAGCAGTAGACCATAGAACAGACTCCTTACTGAAGAGAAAGTGCATTCTGTTCTAACATTGAACTTCTGGTGAAATTCTGCTCTTAAACATTGGCTTTTTCCTTATGTTCCAGTTTGTTCCTTGTCTTAAGGAAACAAATCTACCTTTACATTAATCATGAAGAGTGTGAACTGGGACTGAGGTTGATCTAAGTCCATATCTGGAGTCTAAATCAAGTTTTCTTTTTATGGCATTGTGTTGCTGTTTCCCACACCTTAGTTTAGCTAGTACAGGGCCAATCTAAAAAAATATTTATAATATGTCTAAATGTACATTATTAGTAGTGTGGAAAATTAACCCAATGTAAATAGTATATATGAGACAACTTTAACAAACCTATTTTGAGTCACCTTATCTGCTGATAATGTCTTAGAATTTAATAAATAATATAGTAGAAACTTCATACACAAATAAGTTAGTTTACTTCCACCAGGAGGAGGAAGTAAGAGCAAGCATTGGAATCATTCCATGTGGCTTCCAACCTTGAATATATAAACGTGTGGTTCAACATTCCTAGTGAGCCACACCTTCAAATCAGTAGAAAGAGACAAAACAAAGTCTGGGTCTCTTTTCTACCAGTCATTATGGGTGAGGCTCTGAGGCAAGTCACATAAACTCCTTACATTTCTCACCTTTCAGTTGGAGAAGTCGTACAAAAATAATTATTTCAGTTGAAACTATTAATAATACCCTCAAATCACTACATAAGATACTTGGGAAATGGCTCCCATTTTGACCACTCCAGTGTCATGGTATGCCTCTCTCCCCTGCCACTGTATGTGGCCTCCCCAGTCTGTATTCTGTCTCTGTTGTAATGACTCTTCCCAGCCACTCAGCTAGTAACCCAGGAGCCACCTTCTACTGTGAACCTGTCTTTGGTCATTCTAGAAACTAACGATACTCACATAAGAGAAATTCTAGAACTGCTTTAGAAATTGGAAAGAATGAGGGGCTATGTGTGTTTGGAGTGAGTGGGTTATTCTGGAGGGGATCCATAGTAATGTGTCATACATTGTCTTTTGTTTTCTTGGTATCTAGGATAGAACTCAGGATCTTGGGCTCATAAGGCAGCATGGGGCCACTGAGCTAAATCCCTAGCCCTTCATATAATAGTTTTAAAAATGTAAACATTCAATTTATTTTTTGTTCACATGCCATAAGTAATGGGTAAAAAAATGACACTTGGTGGTACACATACATTCTAATATTTAATTAGAATGATTAAGAACATTGCGTGAATGTACAGCATGTGTCATACATGTGTGTGGCTATATATAACATTTTTAAGACTGCTTCCTATGACAGCATAGATACTGTTTGAAAATGCAAGTAATTAAAGATAAAGTAACTAGATTTTATTTTTTGTTTTTCATATAAGAAATAATAGTAAGGTCATAGCTGTGTTTGTGTGGTTAAGAATGGTCAAAGAAAAGGTGAGAATAAATCCAATTGCTTTTACTGCTATATTTAGAAAAATGTTCATCTAGTGAGAAAAGTCAGGTTAATTTGGTTAGGAAGTCAACGTATTAAAAAGAACACACTACATAAATGATGAGCCTATAAGATCAATAAATGAAAATAAAGTCTAAGAAGATAATTTGCATACTGTATATTATCTGAACTTGTGGTGAAAACAAGCAGTTTCTAAAGGCCCTCAGGCTCCCATACAGATAGAAAGCCTCTGCAGTCCCTCATAATTCCTCCTGCCAGAGTATGACATAAAGTGAACAGACTTGAAAAGCTCAATGAAAGATAAACAGTACTTAATAATAGCACTGTACTCCCTGATCTCTCAGAATGAATGTAAATACATTCATATATCACTCACTTCTGGAAAGGACATTCGAGCTGGATATTCCCAGCCAAATCAACTGCTGACTAAGGACTATGGCTTGAATTCAAATTCATAAAAGAACCATCCTGTGTTCCCATCCTGACTCTAAACTTGGGAATTTGCTGTTTTAAAATAATGGGTTGAACCAAACCTCTGACTCTCAAGAAAAATGAAACAAGGCTACACTGGGCAACAGGGGAGTTAGTCAATTTTACTATTTGCCCAAAAGAGGAAGAATTCATACACACAAATATATATTATATGGCAGCCCTGTCTTCTTTATTCTGCCCTCACAGTGGTGTCCTAGGTCAGCCAAATTGCTGTGTTAGGCAGGAAGTCACTAGGAAGCCTGGAGACAAGTATCTGGGGGCTACTTGAAAAGCAAAGGATGTAATTTTTTTCCTTCCCATTCTTAATCATTAGCTATAGATAAAATCTACACAGACTGCAGATCCAAACTTTAGCTCAGAAGAATTTAACATTCTCTAATTGTGCCAATGAAGTCTAAGGCCTATACAAAGTTCAGACCATGTGTGATGAGTTGAAAAAAATCTCAAGTTCTCAAAGCAGAGTCAGTGTAGACATTCTCCTAAAGAACAAACGGGAGTCTGCTTCTCTCTGAAGTAAATCAGCACCACTAATTTTACTTCCATGAGAAGAATGACCTTGGAGGAGGGAAAATATGTTCTTTGGAAAACCTAGTTAATCATATAACCCCAGACCTCACTCAATGGAACAGCCATTTTGAGACATGCCCACCTCCATGCTTCAAGGGGTTTTCTCTCCACTGTTCTGAGACCTCTCATTTTTCAGTTAGCTCTACATGATGGCATACATGTCTTGTCCGAAACCTTCTGTCAAAAAAACACAGACTCAAGATATGTTACCAGTTCCTTGAGGGGTTAGAACCTCCCTGTGGTAAGCCCCACCTTCCAGGCAACACTCATGCTTATTTCATTGTCCTATATCTGCCTTTCTCCCTCAGGCAAAGTGGACAAATGCTGAACCTCACTTATTTTTTTGGAGACAGAGTCTTGCTTTGCAGTTCAGGGGTCCCTGAGCTCACTATGTAGCCCAGGCAAGCCTCCAACTCAGCAATCCTCCTGTCTCTGTCTCTCAAGTGCTAGGATTACAGGCATGAAGGAGTCACCACACCCACACTGTGGTATGTGGTTACTGGGGTTTGAATTTGGACCTTGCTCTTACAAGGAAGACACCAGAACCACTGAGCTAAATCCCCCAGCCCAAAGCTGGGCCTCATTACAGTTTTGTTCCTAGTGCTATCAGAGCATTCAGCAACCAGAAGCCATGCTGTAAACCTTTCCCTACTGCCTAAACGTCATGTCACTCCAACAATGCAATTCAATTTCAGTCCAAGAATTAAAGACAAACTTCAATAAAACAGAGTAAATTAAATCGCTACCTTTGCTAGTATTTTACATATAAGTTAGCTCATTCTTTTAACATCCCTAGAGAGTTGATGTTGTAATATTTCATGAAGAAAATCAGCAGGTGTAAAGAGTGTGTTACATGCCTGGTATGTCACAGCTAAAGTTCAATAAGGCCAGATTGGACCTTGGATTTCTAGCAGTTTAGAACTCGTAAAGTACACTGTGTTTACTTCTCAGAACAGAATCTAGATTTGGCTTAGCTTAAATTTATATTTTAAACTGTGCCCATGCTCCACATAATATTCCATGTCAGTGACATTTTGGTTTTAATCTTACACACTTGTCAAAATGAGCTGGTGACATATGTTCCTGGGTGTCAGCCCCCAGGGCTTATTGCTGGATTGTGGATGGAGGCAACGGTCTCCTACTGAAAACACAGGGGACAATCTTTATATCTTGAAAGTCAGCTTCAAAAGTCTTGATGGTAGAAAGCAAACACAAATAACAATTAATAAAAAAATGTTCTTAGTTGTTCAAGCAAAACTCAAATGGAACAAAATTTATTTTCATGATAGCAATCATATTCGATGATGAAATGCAAGTGTGCTGATATGATGTGCTTTAAATTTTTTTAATGTGATGGTAATAAAAAAGGGAAACAAAGTTTATGTATTTAGAGGGTAGGGGGTTGTAGGGTGGGGAGGGAATGGGAAAAAATGAGAATTAAATCATGTCATATACTGGCACAAATTCTCAATACTGAGTGTGATCATGATGTGTGTATACAATGTACCAATAAAGATTAAAATATTTTTTAAATATTGTGGCAGAGGGATTGTTTCAATTCATGAAGGAGTATGCTTGGTACACATCTGATCACCCTATGTGTAATTCATCAGTGAAGACTTCTGTCAACTGCATTTAAGTAAATAAGAGCTCTTTTTCATCTGGGGGAAGAAATATCCATATGTAAGGCCTCCAGATTTTCACCGACACATAAACTAGTCCTGTTTAAAATCATATCAATCAACACCATCTAAATTATTCAAAAGTTTGATCAGGATATTTATTTACTGATAGAATTTTTGGATAGTTTTGGGATGTGGGTTCACTCACATACCAGCTCTGTTCTGATGAACATTCTTCTAATTAATGCATCAGTAAGTATATTAAAAAAACTAAATAAAATGAACACAAATGGACTTACTTAGATGTTATTTAAATTTTCAGACCTTGCTCCATTATTTTCCTTTAAGCATAGATGTTTTTCATACTTACTGATTTAGTGTAGAATCATGATTTTCTTCCCACTCAATTTCACTGCAGAAGATAACCCAACTTAGGTTTTTAGGAATAGCAAATAAATGAATTATTGACCATATGGTTTTGTTTAGGGAGAGTTTCATCTGTTTTTAAAACAGACTCTCTCACTGTGCGTGGTGGCTCATTCCTATAATCCTAGCAATGGGGAAACAGAGGCAGGAGGATTGCTGAACTACAAAGTGAGACACTGTCTCAAAAAAAAAAAAACAGACTCTCTCTATGTAGTTCAAACTGGTTTTAAACTCCTTGTGATCCTCCTGCTTTACAATGCTGGAATTATAGGGGTGTGCTGCTTTGCTTGGTTATTGGCATTCTGGTTATTAACAAAAACACTAACAGTGCCTTTTCTACATTTGTAAATAAATAATGACTAGAAGTTCAAGAGCTACCGTTTTACAAATAGAATAAATTACTTTCTAATTGAATTAATTCTTGTAAATGGCCTATTACACAAAAGTATTCACATCTTTTTTAGGCTACCAATGTAGGAAAAGCAAAGTCTCAAAAACAGACCCAGTGGTAGGGTAGTGTACCCAGAACAGGGGACATCAGATGTTGTAATGGAAAGACTGGAATTCTGGAAGCTCTCACAAGATCCTATCCTCTACCCTGAGTGGCTTTTTTACATCACATATGAACTTAGAAGAGAGAGAATATATTCTTTCTTTTTTACTCAGGAAGACTGGGTAATCGTAGGTGCCTAGAATCTCTACCAGAGGCAACCTTCTGCTCCACTTAAGTGTGCCCATCTGAGATGCATGGAGTTGTGAAAGCCTGGCTCCTCTGAAAAGATTACCAATCCTCCATAACATTTCTACTGCCTAAGATTTATATAAAGTTTACAAGATAAAATTGGGGAAGAACAAAAATAAAAGGTAAGTTTTTTCTGGTGCTACTTATTATGCTATTAGTGTTAGTCTTGACCTTGCCACTGTGGGCATTTCTTAGAATGTATGCGGGGAGTTTCAACAGAATCAATACTTTCAGTATCAGGCAGACTCTCAACAAGACACCTTACATAATCAAGAACATAACTTTCCCAGGGAATTATTGACAGTTTTTCATGGGTGAACTTGGACTCAGTTTTGAATGTAGTGACCCTGAATGATCCTGCTATCTTCTAGGAATTTCTCTTATACATTCCTGATACAAAATATTTACTGCAAGTTGGAAGGAAGAAATGGGAAGCTAAGTTAATATTTATAATATCAGTGTATTAGTTCACCAGAATGAGTAACTAAAAATGTGTCCCAGTTGTGCTATAAAATGTCTGGGGATTTCCTATAAGGCTCAATAGTTCTAAAAGTATTTTAATACAAAAGTATATGAGTATACTACTTATTAATATAGTATACTACTCAGTATACTACTTGTTAATTAAAAGTTAAGAGATCATAAATAATTTCCAATGTGTCGGCCTGCCCTATGATTAGCCAATTACATAGATGTATGCAGTATAATTGCCTTGAAAAATGGACTCTATCTTAGCTTTCCTGGTAAGCTAGGCATTTTATGTAAGGATTTATAAGTGCATTTTCCATGATTTGTAGACTATGATGTTTGTGTCATCTTAAAATGTTAATAAAGTAGATTTTCAAAGGTAGAGTCCTTTGGAGTATACTTTGCATTTCTATCTCCTTAAAAATCCCAGAAATTCCCCCCATTCAAATACTAAACCTTTGGTTAAGCCAGACATTAATTCACACTGGCCTGAAGAGCCTTCAGTATTCCTTGCCAGCCTCTAGATTTATTCAAATCCCAAGATAATTCAGGTGGGTTAAGTTTACTTAAAACCTTCTTTGGCCACTAGGTTCCAGCCTTCACCTGCAGTTTAACATTCCTCCCCAGATTCTTGAAAGCCCTGTTTACATTAAAAAGGAATTTTATGCTTTAATACAAAGTAATCATGAAAGAACACACTTGTTGGCTTCTCTCCCCAATAGCAGGTTTTGGCTTCTTTTTTCCACTTTGAACTAAGTTAGCAATTTAGCATAGCTTTAGAAAAAAAACAAAAAAGTAACACTTTCAGGATATACATTTTCATTTCTAAGGTCAACAGCATGTTTTAGTATGATTTATTAGTTTGATTTTTCTCATACCATAGTATGATCCGTGTCAGCTCTGTATTTTCTCATAAGTTTCTTTAAACACATTGTTCCTGGTATCTTTAAACAGATTTTTTAAAAGTAAATGCATGCATAAAATTGTTTGAGAAAACATGGTTCCCGAGTGCTAGACATCAATCACAGAACAGGGAACTGGGCAGAATACGGAGGCTCATTTGCAGAGCTTCCTGCTGCTGACCGAGCATGACCTGACCTGCAGCAGCTGCAGCGAAGCCTGGCACCACTGACCATGACGCCATTCCTGGCCAAGAACAGAGCACACACCGAGAAATGTCATGTACAGGCCATGCATGACAGATCAAAAAGTCATTACTCTAGTTCAACAATACGGAGCATGTTGTGCACACATGAGAATCCTCTTTATCATTTTAGAAACCACATTCCTGAAAAAAAGGACATGTTTCCAAAGTACCACTTTTCCAACCTGAGTCATATGTAAACTATATCATCAAATTTTACAAGAGGGTCAAATGAAATATACTTGAAGTCCCTAGCTTTTTGTTTTCCTTATGCTTTTATCTTGCAGAGCTGAACAAAGATACTATTAAAACAAATACTCAAGAAGTTCTATCCTTGCTGGGCTTGGTGGCTCATGCCTATAATCCCAACACTCAGGAGGACTGCCACAAATTCAAGGCCACCCTGAGCTACAATAGTGAGGTCAGGGTCAGCCTGAACTACAAAGGAGACTTTATCTCAACAACAACAACAACAACAAAGAAGCTGGGCATGGTGGCTCACGCCTGTAACACGGGAGGCAGAGGCAGGAGGATCGCTGAGTTCCTACATAGTGAGCTCAGAGCCAGCCTCGGACCACAAAGTGAGACCCTGTCTCAAAAAAAAAAAAAGTTCTATCCTTCCTTGAAGTCTTAACTAACATCTGCAATGCAGAGAGATCTTCCTAACTCTAACCTGACTGTCAGTTCGTAACATGTACTTTACTTAGTGATTGTCCCTGGGTGCATTTAGTTCATCTTGCTAAAAGAATCAGGATGTGTTGAAGGATGAATTCACTTTACTTCTCTTTCTTTTTTTTTTTTCCTGTAAGGACTTCCTCAATGGCTATGGAAAGAGAGGCCCTATGAACAATTTAATAGGATCACAGTAATTAAGACAGCAGTACATGTGCTCAAATTGTGTATTAAATCTAATATTCAGCATCCACCAGTATATGCATGTGACCCAAAGGTGTTCACTCTTTACAGAATGGTCATCATTTTTCTTTATCTAAGAGAATATATTTTAGTACAGTATTACAGTGCTGTGGCCATACAATGTGGAGTGCTGTTTGTTATCTTCTGAGTACTTCTTCAAGAATAAAGGAATACACAATGCCGGACATGGTGGCTCACGCCTGTAATCCCAGCACTCGGGAGGCAGAGACAGGAGGATTGCTGAGTTCGCGGCGGCTTGCCTGGGCACCATAGTGAGCTCAGGGCCAGCCTGAACTACAAAGCGAGACCCTGTCTCAAAAAGCAAAAAAAAAAAGAGTAAAGGAATACACAACAGTGCAGAGCTTCACAAGTTACTGTCATTTTTAAAAGTCCACATTCTCTGGTGGACTAGGAAGAAATTAGATTCATACTAGTTGTTGCAAAAAGAACTGTTTACAGATGTATGGAAAGTTTCCTGATACTCAAAGACAAGACAAAACAAGAAAAAAGCATCTTTTGAGAGCTGATAAGCATGAGACCTAAACATATGACATAGAATCAAAACACTATCTGAACTCAACAAGTCTATTTCTGACCCACAGTGTGACATCCACTGACATTTTATGTAAGAATAGAATGCTTTTCTCCTACTTTAACTGGATTGCAAGGCCTCATCACCTACTATAGAGATAGCTCTGTGGAAAACTGTCCATAGATATAAGCTGCTGGGTGCCATCCCTGGAAGCTCAGATTTGTATCCACTGCAAAGCTTGCTGGTGATTCTTCCCAAGAAGTTACTCATCTATATTTATAGCATCATTGTGTGTTCCTTACCTAGATTCTTAATATCAGAAAGTCACTGCTAAAAACTGAACAACCAGAGTCAGAATTGCAAGTACATCCCTGCAATTCCAGAACTTAGGAGGCTGAGGCAGGAAGATGTCTGTGTGTTCAAGGCCAATTTGGACTGAATAGTGAATTCAAGGCCATAGCAGGACCTTGGTTTAAAGAGATTTTGGTTCACAGAATTCAAAGACAGGCAAATATAACTTTAGAACAAATAAATATAAATATTCTGTGGGAGGTCACAGTAATCAGTTCTGGGTGTTTTGTGGATTCTCCAGGTTGGTTTCCATTGTGGTTATACTAGTCTCCATTCCCAGCAGCAGCACAGGGGGGTCTCCTCACTCTTCTTTGCAAGCATTTGTGAGCCCTCTGGCTATCATAAGATAGAATCTCAGGGTCATTTTGATTTGTATTTCCCTAATGGCTAAAGAGGTTGAACTTTTTAAAAATATACTTAAATATACTTAATTGGCCACTTGTATTTCTTTGACAAGAATCAATTCAAGTCATTTTCCCATATACTGATTGAGCTGGTTTTTGGAGTTAAGTTTTCTGATTCTTTTTATATTCTAGCTATTAACCCTGCATCAGAAGAGTGGCTAGCAAAGATTTTCTCCTGCTCTGGAGATTGTCTCTTCACTCTGTCAGTTTTCTTTTCTATGCAGAAGCTTTTTAATTTTATACAGTCCAATGTATTGATTCTTGATGCTATTCAATGTGCTACTAAAACCAGATTTCATCATTATGCATTATTTATTCACTCTTGAAGACTGAATGAAGATTTGATACTAAAAGATTTGTTTAATGCTTTATTAATTGCTTGGTATCACCAAACAGTTCTTAATGTAATTTCACATTTTTCTAACAGTGAACCTATGCTTTCTCAAATCCCCCACTTTAAAAAGCCTGATTGTAATTTAAGCCTCTAACTCACTACAATGAAGTGTGCAAGAATTTTAACCTTCCGTTGAAATTATATGTAGAATTATTTAACATAATCTATATTTCTCTATTAAGATTCACCAAGTATTAAATCAGTGTAGTATTTGTTTATAAGCACTGGGATAAACTTCTCTACTTGCTTCTTAAAGTAATCAAGAGAAAAAACAATCCTTCCTTAACCTCATTGTAGTTCAGGCAGTCAATTCCAATCTCTCCTTCCAACATTAAGGCTTGAAATACCATCTCATTGAAATTGCAAGCTCTGCGTTCTCCCTGGTAGTAAGCCAAAATATTTGAAGTCAGCTCATAATAAGCATATATTGAGCTAGGAACTGTCATGTTCCAATATGGGATAGATTATAGTCATTGTTCCAGTTTACTCAGAGATCTACTAGAATTAAACACAATGTGTGCATTTCTTAAAACACTGAAGTCTCCAATAAGAACTTCTTTCCAGTTTCTTCCACCTTCTCTAGTAATAATCCTGTGTTTGGCTACTCAACTGTGCATAGTTTCTCCCAGCTATTACATGCTCAGCGGATTTTGGAACAACAGAATGTGGTATGAGGTCCATAGGTTTGGAGAACAAGCGATCAGCTCTTGACTCTCAGTTCAATCATTAACCAGCACTGTGGCTCTGAGAAAGTCAACCTTCTAGAACTTCTATTTCCTAATCTTAATAGAATGTGAGCTGCAATATCTGCTTAATTAGAGTACTGTGGAAACTGGAGATAAAGTGTGTGATGTTCCTGGAACAGTGCATGGAGACAGCATACTCATGAAGAATGATGATAGAGGGGATGACAGAGTCTCAGAAAATGTTATTTCCCTGCCATTCCGGTGCTCCAAGAGCCCTGTAGCAAAACAAATCATCTATTCTCTCTGTGTGCACTTCAGAATTCTGTTATAATTTTTATTGTGATAAAAACACTATTGTAACCATTTCAAAGTCTACAATTGAATGATACTAATCATATTTACAATAAATTGCAACCATTGCACTAATTACGGAAATTTCTCATCCCTTCAGAAGAAAACTCTCAGTACATTGTGCAGTCACTCCCCTTTTCTCTTTCTCTCCAGCCTCTAGCAATCAGTAATCTGATTTCTGTTTCTATTAACTTGTATTTTCTGGAGATTTTGTATAAATGGGATTGCAGAATGTGTGGCCTCTGTGTCTGGATTTTTTTTTTTACTTAGCGTAATATTTTCTGTTAGAACTTCATTACTTATGCCTAAAAAAATTCAATGATATAGATACAGTCCATTTAGTTCACCTATTCGTTGGTTTATGCTCATTCAATTGTGTTCACCTTTGTAAATGGTATTGTTCTAAAGAAGGTAAAAGCTTTTCTTTTTAAATGTTCTGTTTTTAATCATTTTGAGTATATACCTTGGAACAGAAGTGGTGGATTATAAGGTAATTTTGTTTTAGAGTTGAATTTTCTTTCTTGAAAACACCAAAGAAGAAATTTTAAAAGTTATGACATTTATCGTACAATAACAATTCTACTCTTAGGAATCTCCCACAAGAAATGGAAAATTTTATGCACAGAAGGACTTACATATGAATCTCATAGCAGTATTATTCACAATACCCCATATTGAAGTCAACCTAAATGTCTATCAACTCATGAATTAGTGTGTTGTATGCAACATTCTAAGACTACTATTTACTAAAAACAAAGAGAATAAACTACTTACAACCCTATAACATGGATGAATCTCAAAAAACTAAATTAAATGTAAGAGGCCTAATACAGACTACATGTTTTCATATTCCAATTTTATGAAATGTCCAGAATAGACAAATCTATAAAGACAAAAAGCACATAAATTGTTGCCTGGGACTGGGAGCAGACCTGGGTAATACCTGTAGACAAACATGAAAAATATTATTGGGATGATGACAGTGTCCTAAAGCTGAATTATGGTGATAGTGTTTGCAACCCAGGAAAATTATGGAAAAGAGCCAGTTGTACACTTTGCATGGGTAAATCTTATCATCTGTAAGTTAAACCTTAGCAAAAATTAATCTTTACTTAATTTACTCATTGAGAAAATCGATAATATATTATCTGTTTGCTTTGAAAATTATGTATCATGGTAAGAATATTTAGAATAGAAATTGGTAGATAGGAAAAATCAGTAAATGTCACTTCTATAACTTTATTATTATTATTATTATTATTATTATTATTATTACTGATTATTTTGAGACAGAGTTTCTCTATGTAGTTCAGGTTGGCTTGGAATTCACACAGTAGCTAGTGACAAGAACAATATCACACTGTGGTCTCACATTGGATCCGGAGCTTCTCTTATTCCATTAGACAACATAAAATTAATTTCTAGCTGGGCATGGTGGCACAAGCCTGTACCTCAGTACTCTGGGAGGATAAGGCAGAAAATTTGAGCCTAGCCAGTGTATGTCAACAACTTAGCAGAAAAAAAAAAAACCTAGGGATATAGCACTGAATTCAATAACTAGTACTGCACAAGAAAAAAATGTGTATAATAAAACTTGTAAAAAGATGGAGACTGAAAGTGGAAATTATTCAGCTTGGTATCATTTTATAATCTCCAGGGTGATAAACAGATGCCAGCAAGCTGAGAGACAGCTGAGACTGTGGGGCTGCAGCTTTGTGTGCAGCTCATGCATTTTTTTTAATCCCATAGTTACGCTCAATTTAGGACAACAATCATATGAAAAAATGACTAATAAATAAGAGAACACATATAGGTTCTCACAGTGACTTTTTTCCCCTCAGTTTAATCCACTAAATCTTGAGCACTTCTTCTCAGCAATAAATTGGATGAGATTATAACAGTAATTCTGTTTTGACTTTGTCATCAGTAAAATAAAACCCTCATGTTGATAATCCCAGAATCCAGCTCATGGGAATCCGTGGAGTCATATCAAAAAGGATAAAAGAATTCAGTTGATGATTTTGTAAACTGCACTGCCATCTATTCGTTAAAAATTCTAAAAGACATTCAGAACAAGTTTAAAGGAGATAGAGTTCTGAGATTTGGTATGATATATTATCTCTAAGGTTCTTTTCACATCTTTAAAATGGGGAAAACAGCAGCATTTATTCCCAGGTATGTTCAAATAATAAGTAGGGGAAAGGGAATAATGAGAATTAAATTGTGTCATATACTGGTACAAATTCCCAAAATTGTGTGATACTGATGTGTGTGTGTGTGTGTGTGTATATATATATATATATATATATATATATATATATATATATATAGTACCAATAAAGATTCAATTTTTTTAAAACATGTATTTTCTATATAGTTATCAAGGTACTTACAGTTATTTAAATAGTTCTTATATTTCTTACATGTCTCACATTATCTCCATTCATTGGAGGTTTCTAGGTTTGTACTACATAGAAATATTTTATGAAATACATTTGATATTCCAACCCCCCAAAAATAATAATAAACAGAGATACACATATAAACATAGTTGATATTTGAAAACTTCTCTTGGACATGTGGACAGACAGCCTTGTTATGGTCTATCTCATTGGCTGTATGAAAATACATCAAAATTCATCTATTTGGCATTTACACATCATGGCTAAGAATGTTTTAAAACACCAAAGGAAGCAAGTATATTATGCTTGAATTTGGAATATACATAAGATGATTTATTAGTTGATTTGCCTTGCCTTGCAATCATCATCCATGAAGAGGTTGCTGGTGTAAGAAATGGAGGACAGACATCAGTCTCTTATTTCCAGTAAGAAAGCAGTGAAAAATAGAAAGTGGGTTTTCCCAAAGGTTTCTACAATACTGTTGAACCTAAGGTCATGAACTCAAGAGGATAGATAACTGAGAACTTTAATAAAAGGAAGGAAAGTGGAAATTAAGTACTTTGTGAATTTGGGTTTGGAGTAATATAAAGAAGAAAAGAATGAAAGGAGAAAGGGATTTTGGAAGTTCACAAGCATGGAAACAATTTAAAGCAAAATAATAGTCAGAGCATGTTCATTCATCCTGTCATCTACCAGAAGCACAATCCAGTGAAGCAAATCTGTGAGAGTATTATTGATTTCCCCCGTGGTGGTGGCTACAGATCTTTAAGTGGCAGAGTTACAGGAATATACAAATGTGGGAACATCAATGCCAGAGGCCAGTGGCTTCAGATTCCACACAGCTATTTCTCAAGTTTTGTGGTCTCCAAGTGCAGGTGTCTACTAATTCTTGATTACTGTTTCTTGACATTATTTGGCATTTATCTTCTTAGGCAATAAACCTTTTATATTTCATCCTTGACAAGATGATCTTTCTAGAAATTCCCTCCTACAGTATGCCTTCATTCTTAAGATTACTTTCTTTTTAAACATTTTAAAACCATCACTAAAACTTTAAAAAGAAATGAGGAAGTTCCAGAAAGTCAGATTTAAATAAAATAAATACAGCCATCTGATTCACAATTCTTATGAAATACAAAGTTATTTTTTCTAGTTGTGACATGAGAAGATAAATTTATTTACAAATCATTCAGCTTCCTTTTTACCCGAAAAGCTTAAATTATTTCTGGACTAAGACATTACAGTACTTAAGAAGATATAAATGCTGTCTTAATTTATGAGACTCTTATGAGTACTATTTAAGTTATATTTCAGAAACTTTGCAAGAACCACAACACAAAATACTTTGTATATAAGCAAACCAAATTACTTTGAAGCTTTATTGTATATAAGCAAACCAAATTACTAAGAAGCTTTATTGTATTTGGTAAAACTCTTACATAGTTTCTGTCAAAAGATCAAAATACTAAATCTACATTTTAAAAATCATAGAGTCATCTTTTGGGACAAGATAAATGATAGCTAGTTACTGTGTGATACTTCAGTTCTTTCACTTTTGAAAAGAATATCAAAACAGAGGACTTTATCTGCTTCACATTAAACATGTAAAGCTAGAATAACTAAAGCAAAAGGACACACAAGTTAACAGAGACTCATTCTCCACTGTTCAGATGATGGAGAGGGTAACTTAGAAGAACTTAGAGTTTTCACTACTTTGGAAGCAAAAGTCTCTCATTTGGCTCTTTGGTGTACCAGCTGAGGTATTCAAAGCAAATTATTATATGTGTAAGTTAGTTAACAAGGTCTGTTGGCAAAGCAAAAGAGAAGATCGTAAAATATCTGGCAAAAACTAAGACTCAGTAAACAGTAGTTGTGATATTATTCTTCATAGCAAATGAGTTTTCTGAGAAAGTTCAAGCTACTGAGAAAGAGGTCGTTACATTTTGGATCTTGAAAGTCATGCAAAGACCTGTGTATTAAAGACATAGTTTTCGGTCTGTGATGCTACCCAGGCAGTAATGGAATGTTTAGTGATCAGCACCTGACAGGAGATAATGAAGTCACTGGGCTGTCCCTTGAAGGGGATATTGAGACCTGGCCTCCCTTGTCCTCTCTGTACTTCCCAGCCACTAAAACAGAAATGACTCTCACCCAAACACTACTCCCATTGTAGCGTATTGGCCCAATGCAATAAGGCCATGTACAAAATGATTGAATGCTCTGAAACCATTGAACACCCTAAAGCTTCCTTCATTATAAATATGATTTATTTTGGATGTTTGTTACAAGAACAGATACCTGATTCAAAAACAAATAACACTAACAAATTTTGCTTGAAAACATGTTGTTAGATCCTACATCACAATTATCACTGAAATAAACTCAAAATCAGTTGAATTCAAAGGAAAAATGTTATGAGCTATAAGGTAAAGGTTCATCTAATATTAGAGAAGAAATGTATAAAAGGAGTGAAATAAGTCTTAAGAGAAAATTATTGTTTCTATACAACAAAAACTATCATAAACAACACTAAGAGTCAAAAGATAATTTATTAGGGATAAAACAAACACCCAAAAGAAATATGGTCTGTGTTCCATGGGAAAAACAATTCACAAAAAGCAAAAACAAAAACTAATATTCAAATAATATATATGTAAAAATTGTTTATTAACAAAGACATGACTAGTAAACCAAGAAACCCAACTTAAAGGACAAAAAGAATTATATATATTTTAATTGCAACATAAATTAATATTTTGAGGGTTTTTCCCTTAAATATTTTAAGAGATTCCAGCATTCCTAGTGAAGATGCCAAAGAGACTTTTTCTGGAATGTTTTAACAAGTTTAAAGTTTATACAACAGTAACCTTTGGACACTGTCTATAATTTTCATGCAGAGTTATTCTCCATTGAAGTACTTCCAAAGCCTAAATCTAAAGTAACATACATCAATGTTTTTCACAACTAAACAACACATAAATTTAGTAAGATCTGTAACAACAAATCAGAGGTCTTGAAATAGGCTCTTTGTAGGGTATGGCGGTAAGACTACAAAAAATTACCCAGTGGATAAGATACTGAGGTCCTGGCATATCTGTCACCAATTCTTGATAATCAGAAGCCTTAAACAAACTAGTTGGAAATATGTAACTTAAAACATCAATATCAATTTAATTTTGACAGTTTTAGATTATAATTTGCCACTAAATTAAACTTGTAAAAAATGACCAATTAAAAGATAACTTGGTTTCACAAACATAAAGATAAATAAGAATGTAACAATCCAACAGCCATTAAAAGTAGGGTTATAAGGAATTTTAAGTGAGTATATGTTCATAGTATTATATAAAATAAAGAAAAGCAAAATGTGAAGTTTTTCACGTTAAATTTTTAAAAGAGCTCAAGATCTTTAAAAAGGGAGGATCATTTCATATAGTCAGCATCCTTTCAGACAGTTTTGAAGATAATTTTTCCCAAATATTTTTTAATGTACATCATGTTAGATTAATATAATTGGACCATAAAATATGTTTTGTTTGAGTTTACACATTTCCAAGATCTAAACTATATGTGTGACTAATTTTTACAATAAGTAAATAAAAAAAAGATTAATGTGGTTAAAAGGTGACTAGAAACCTCATGTGTGTAAGCTTCTGTAGGGAAACACCCCACATCCAGCCATTTTATATTATCTAAGTAGTTTTCTTAAATGAAGAAGATGGAACATGTAATTGAAACTAATTTATGGGGAACTTGATGCTGTTCTCTACACATTAAGGGACTGAATATTAACTCCTTATGTTTCCCAGAGCAAATTCTGAATAATTTATAATCAGACCTACCACACAGATATAATCTGTATTATTTTTCTTCCTCTTCTACCTATTTACCTCTCAAGCAAATAAAAGTTTCTTCAGTTAGCAATCACTCTCATAGAACTTCAAGATACCAAACATGTCAAAATGCCTTTTCTTTTATGCTTTTCCTATGTATAAGAGTGAAATTGGGACTGGGTCTTCATGACAATAATAATACTGTCATAAATCTTCTTCATGTTATTTCCCTAGAAGTCAATTTTATTTCTTATGGACCAGTGTATTTTAGGCTACTCTTCCTTCTCATTATCTTAAAAATAAATCCAAAATGTAATGAATCTCAAGAGATAGTATTATACTTTTATTAAAAGGAGAATCAGTAAAATTATAGAGACTAAATTAATTACCAAAGCCACATCAATAGTTGAACACATTTATTATGTCATACTTTACCATCTCAGGCCATCTTTTCTACACAAATGTAACATTTAGAAGTTACGTTTTCAAAACTCAGGATGTTTTTCAAAATAATATTGCATAGACTCCATCTTCAATGTATTAAAAATTAACAGATTTGAAATGTCAGATGGAAAAAAATCCCATCTTATTCCAAAATTAGGTTAGATGACTTGCCTACTATAGCACCTAGTTTCAAGAAGTTTATTGGCTTCTCAGATCTGAGTTGTAAAAGCCAAGTAAAATTCTACAGGCTAGAAGGAAAAAGGCTATTCAGTTGAGCAAAATGGTTATGAACCACTGTTATTTTGCAAAATATTCAGTACCACAATTAGCTGCCAGCAATTTGTCAACACTATCTTCAGGAGACAAAAGCCAGTATAATTTATTACTTCTACTTGGTGAGATGATAGTGAACATTCATTTCTCTTGCTTTTCATTTTGCAAAAGAATGAGATGACAAATGCTTTGTCTTAATTCCATAAATGCCAATTATCTATCTATAGTTCCATGTTAGATACATAGTGCAAGAAAAAATGCAATAATCTCTTCAGTGAACACTACTTTCAATGACAAATTATTTTAATTGTCTGCAAGAAATTGTCTGCAAGAAAAATTTCATCTTTTCAGCAACTTGTTCAGTCAACATTATTTATATTTTCTAACTATTCAATCTATATATTTATAAGTCCTATAAAGCATTGCAACAATTTGATTGATATAAAATTATATTTGAGTATAAAAATAAATACATACAATGTTTTATTGAAAGTATAAATATCAAGTTGTGAAAGTTATGAAGCACAGTTTTTATGAGAAAGATGGGTGTGAAGAGTAATAAAATAATATAAGGAATAAGCAAAAGTATCAAATATCATAAGTAAATAAATTATCTAATGTTTTCTTTTTCTTACCAATTTTACACTGCAGAGAGGGTTACAATTATTTTTATGTTCCTGTAAAGATTGAAAACCATTTTGTCACCTTCAAATACACAGATCTTTCTATTGCTGATTTAAAGGAAAAGAAATAAAGATCCGAGAAAGAAAAAGAATAGTCGGATGAATCTCAAGGAAATATACACTATTTGGCCTGAAAGTAGTAGCTAGGCTTCTGGAAAAGAAAAATAAAAGGTATTTATTCATCCTGCATATTTTAAAACAAACAAACATGATTTCAGCGCACTGCAGAGCTGTCCTTCAATCTTGGGAGTCAGCATTCATTTTGTGTAGTGGAATTCTTCATTTAATAAGAATAATTTTTTAAAAATTAACCCAAAGTAATTGATCTAATTATTGCCAGTGAAAATAAATCCATTAATGTCCTTGCCATCAAAACTCTCTGAAATATGTCAGTTGTATATGTTACAGGAGATATGAACATAAGTTTCTTCCACTCTCTCAATTACAGCTCTTACCAAGAGTACAATATTTATATCTTATCAAAATTCATTTTAATTCATATGCATGACATCTTGGGAAAATAAGGCATATGTAGAAAATTCCAATTTCAGACAATCAATTCTAAACCTTATTAGCTCTGAGTAGAAGTACAAAGGCCAAGAAAGAAGGAAAAAGAAAGCTATGTCCTTGTCCTTAGGGCATCATAACTGCATGGCTTTATTGACTAGTCTACAAAGCACCATATGGGACAAAATTTAAAAGTAGTTAAATTTATCTGAAAACTAACTAAGTAGATATTTGTTATGGTGGATGCTTAGTTTTCCCCTAAAGCTCAAGAACTCCTAGGTGGGGCTATAGGGAGATGAATAGATCAATTTTAGGAAATTTTCCTACAGGGTCCTCCTCATGTTTTTCTTATAATTTAAGTGAGAAATGATTATCTGATGCTGAATATCTCATGGGAGCCAGTATGAAAAACTGGTCAGTCCGATCAGAGGGTAAATAAACACATAACTTGGAAAGAAAAAAGTCATGAAGAGTTGAATGTCAAATGCTTTTCCTAATTATCTTTTCATCTTTCCTTTATGTCTATGTTTACTCACTACCTTTAAAACTGAAATTGAATATTTAAGAGTAAGGAAACCACTGGAATCGTAGAGTTCAAACATTCATTTTTAGCAAGTCTTCATTAATCATGAATATAAAACAATGATCGTTATATTTATGAGAGTAAAACAGTCATAATCCAGACCTACTGCTTGGGGTTTTTTCTTAATATATTTTTGTTCATTAATTTTTACTAGATGAATTTACATGACAAATCAGCTTTAATCTGCATGGGTTGTACATATGCCAAAAGGAATCAGCATTAAAAGAGGAAGAAGATGAGAAGGAAATTACATAATGGCTTGCTCATTGGGAAAGGGTAAAAATCTAAATCTAAACATTCCATTTACCTCACTGCAACAGTCACAAAACATTTAAGAAATATTAGAACCACAGATTAAACCAAGAGAGAAAATAGTTTCCAAGAGTCTGTTACCCACATATTAATACGCAATACCCAGAGGGAAATGTCAGCAAATAGAGGCAACATGTGTTGAAACTTCCTTAAATCACTTTCAATATTGGAAGCATGTTTATATTTTTGCAGGATATGACTCAAATTTTGCTTTGAAATATTTTCCTTCTTACTATAATAAAAAATTATTTTTGCACCAATTCTCCATTAATAATTAAAGTGATATTTTCCTTCTTAAGTTACTAAAATTACTTTTCTAAAATTATTACAGAACATTTTAATGGAATACTTAGGGAATCCAAAATTTAATTGTTCTAAAATAATTATTTAAAAATCAATATTTTCCTCATAATGAAGTCATCTTAGATCTAGAAATCACCATGTTCGAGGGGCTTGCAATTATTTATCTGTGTTATTTTAACCAATTATTGCCAAAGAAATTTAAGTGGGTAATTTTACATTAAACAGAATAAAAGAACTTTTAAGAACTCAAACTTTAATCAATGATAAATGAAAACAAGTAAAATTGACCTACAGGGCCGAAGGGTTAACTCAGTGGTTTTGGCGCCTGCCTCACAAGCGCAAGGTCCTGAGTTCAATCCCTGGTAACCACATACAATACTGGGCGTGGAGAATCACGCCCACCAACAATCAATACCACATACCACAGTGCCGGGCGTGGTGGCTCACGCCTGTCATCCCAGCACTCTGGAGGCAGAGACAGGAGGATTGCTGAGTTCGAGGCTTGCCTGGACTACATAGTGAGCTCAGAGCCAACCTGAACTACAAAGCAAGACCCTGTCTCAAAAAAAAAAAAAAAATGACCTACAGAAAAAAATGTTACACTAGGAATGTATTATGTGAGCATCATGGAAAGAAAGCAAAATCTTTAAGAGCCTATTTGAAATCACTGACAAAAACTTTGATCAAGTAAAACTCTCTTCCCCCTTTGGATTATTAGATATTAAGCAAGCTATACTAATAAAATGGGCAGGATGGTTCTTGACTTTAGCAAATGATTAGAAAACATCTAATAGTATCTTTTAAACATAACGAAGAAATGTAACTTTGATGGAATCCACAGCTGATAAAACAAACCTTTGCACACTGTGATGAATGACAGACCATCATATCCTGAATGACAAAGTATATTTATCACCAAGAGATTATGGACATATCCTGAAGTTTATAAATGCCAGAATGTTCCTTCAAAAAGTTAATGTATTCCAAAAATAATATTTGTCCCAGGCAATACTC
This sequence comes from Thryonomys swinderianus, assembly GCA_004025085.1. NCBI lineage: Eukaryota > Metazoa > Chordata > Mammalia > Rodentia > Thryonomyidae > Thryonomys > Thryonomys swinderianus. Next base: position 8,486 of record PVIC010013784.1, on the reverse strand, counting down.
CATTGTACTCTCTGATGTGGGAACACTATTTGGAACTGTGGATTTGGCTGTGGATTTTACAGGGGACACTGGCAAACAAGAACACATTGGGAGAGAGTGCCAGGGGTGCTAAAATATTTGAAAACTACACAATGTAAAAAAAAAAAATGGTTGAGGGAATGGACTCGGTGCTGACTAAAAAATTTAAGTTTTACAGGGGATGTGCTGACAGCTTCTAATAACTGAAGCTCACTTACGTGAATGATTAGATTTAAACTATCACTCCAGGAACAGAACTAGGACCAACAGCTACAAGCAGCTGTGAGAAAGAAAATACCTACCAAATAGGAGTAAACTGTGAGAAAGTTTTCATTAAGTGGAAAAATAAAGAAACTCATATGAGAAATATTCAACATGTGCAGAGGAGAGAAAAATTTATCAGTGGTCAATTTCTAACCTCATTACTCTTAACTTTGAGACTTGGGCCTAGTGGCTGAGCTTCTGTGAGCTATTTGCTCCACTAAGAAATGAATCCCCTCGTACTGGATGGAAGTGTGATAACTCAGCAGGTAAGGGAGGCGATTTGCTGAACCATACTGTCACCATGGTCCTATCTATTTCTAAGGTTCTACTAAGTTATAATAAGGGAAATATATATTATTTTTCATTTAATGGTCAGGAATTATTGCTAAACCATGTCATTCATTTAACAGATATGTGTGATGGGACTACTATGTGTAGTACACTGCTAAGGATATACTATAAACAAAAACAATGGAAAAAAATCTGTCCTCAAAAATCTTATAGTAGAAGGAGACAAGCAATATGCACAGCAAATAAGGAAATTACATAGCATAACAGAGCTGGCAAGGATTATAAATGTAAGTGAAAGGAAGTTACAGAGAGAAAGTTACATATGAGGAAAGATACACTAATTTCCACAATAATTTTTAAAATTAATGTTACTATGTAGTCTAATAGAAAACAAGGTATCCCAAACAAAATCCTGCAATTCAAAATGCTTCAAATAATGTAACTTCATGGAGTGGTACAACCTGAATTCCATACAACTAAAACTTACATGATGAGGTCCTAGCCCCATTATTTCAGAATCCATTTGAGGATAGGCCCTTGAAGAAGGTAATACGTTAAATGGGGTTGTGATAGTAGGCCCAAATTTGGCATTACTGGTGATAACGAGGGATGAATCAATCATAAAGAGATCGAGAGAAAGGCACTTATAAACAGAAGAAGCTGTGGAGACTGAGAGAAGACAGACACCTGTGAGGCCAGGGAAGAAGTCTCAGAAGAAATCAACCTTGCCAACAAGTCTGCATCCAGAACTGCGAGTGATATATTTCTGGTGTTCATCGTGGACATTGGTATGGCAGCCCGAGCAAACTAATACAGAGAACATGGAAGTACTATACGAATAAACATTTAAACTTAAATGTTATATTTAAGAAAATGTAAAATTGCATTATATGAGTTTTAGAGCACTCAAAAACTTTAATAGTTGTCACATTTTAGAATTTATAAAGGTTTCAGATTTTTCTGTATTTGTTTAACACTGAATTTCATTAAAATCATAGTAGATTTCACAACTAAAAAGAATACTTGTAAGTACTGTGTAAATTTTTAGGGTAAGCAAAGCATATATAATATACAGAGAGTCTGCCAAAGGATGTATATACACTTCAGGAAAAGAAAAATAGTATGCGATTTTTTCAACAGATGGTGTTATCCACATGGGGACCCCAGAGTGTATTGTACATTACAGGAAACTCTCTACACTGCCAGCCCTTAGAGAAGAAATTGAAATGCATGTGCAGCACCCTGAGTGACCAAGGTTACCCAAGTTCCCCAAACTAATAAATATCTGGAAGTTCATGGCCACCACTCTGAGCACTGCCCTTTATTGTAAAGGACAATGTGACTCGTATTAATCTCATGAAGTATTTACATTTTGTCTTTTATATCGTGATCACAAATACATGATACTAAATAATCTTTTTAAATGTTCATATACACAAGTAAGCAACTAATCATTCCAAAACTTAACTTTGCCTCTCAATCAAGTCTTCTGCAATTGTAAATAGAGCTTAATGCAGCCTTGAGATATATTTGTAATACGGTAGGTCACCTACTGATGTAACCAGTCTATACCTATATAGAGCACACTGTAGGCAAATTTAAAAATATTTTTCAATTTAAATAATGTTGCCTTCTATTCCTTCTAGATTTTCTCACTAGCAATATACATTATTTTAGAAATTAAATAATAAGTAATGTGTACTTACAGATACTGTTAATTTAGATGCTTTCTCAAAATCTTCAAGCTCTTCCATCAGTGCTTCTTCAGTCCCAGGTACAGAATCTATTTCAATTTTCAAGAAAATAATAGAGTATACACTTATTATTGTTTATTAATTCTGTGATAAACATGTTAATGAGAAGGATATTAAAGTCATTGTACTGGTTGTTTAAAAATCACGTTTATGCATTAAAACAGAGTGTACAGTGATATTTTATTTCAAAGGCAATTTATAAAACTTATAAGTAGACCTATTTTATTTTTTTACAGTCATAAAAGTCAAACCCGATGCCTCACACGTTAAGTGCTCCACATAAGCTATAGTCCTACTCCCAATATTTCTAATTTCTGTAAATTCATATTATTGATTTATCCATTAATTGTCTGTTTTAAGTAGACAATATAAATACCAACTTGTGTTTTCTCCTTAAAATGAGGTGAAATTTGAAAACAATTCAGAGAATGATGTCTAATAACAATAGTGGCAGGTTTTCCATTTTAATGTATCAAACAAGAAATTGTGATAACTTAGCCTAAACAGAGGAGTACTCTCAAATATGGAAAATGATGGTAACTTTTTCCATATGTCCTTTGAAATCAATAACTTACAGCACCATGGGTGTCTATAGCTATAAAGAAGTCTGCAATAAGAATACATATATGGAGTATCTATAAATAACACATACCAATCACTCACAACTTCCCTTAGTTGGATTTTAACTCTTTCTACTTAAATAAAAAGTCAGTTTAGAAAAGGGTATTTTATGATTTTCCCTTTTTAAATTTAATCTTTTATTAAATATTAATTTTAGGGAAAACTGCAAAGAAAAAATTCATACTCTAGAGACATCTAGAACCCCACTTCATTTTAATATATTTTGGTCCCACATAGTAGAAGTTAGAGAAGGTATTTCAAACTATTGTATTTTAAAATTGATTTCTTTTACTTATTACTAGTCAGAGACCCATATGAACCCATAAGGAAGAGTTTCTCTTAGATTCATGTGCAAATGGAAACAGATTTTTCTTTTCTAGGAAGTGTGTTCTCTGGGAAGAAAATTAGAGCATTAAATCTGTCTAGTTCTTAGTGGCCCCCAAGGAATAAGGAGACAAAAAGGAAACAGCATAAATTATAGCTTCTGAATGGAGTAGCTTATTTTATCTCTGAGGATTCCTAATTTTATATCCAAGTAGAAAAGTTACAAAATCTCAGAAAATATAGTTCACCTAGATATAGCAAATGCAGATTTTGTTTTAGAACACAAAATGCCTTCTACTGTAAAACTAATTTTGGAGAAAAACATATACATCCACAAGTTGTAGATGTATTGATTTTTTATCTACTATACTTCTAAACATAAGAAAGTCACTTAAAATTTTTTTACTTGATAAAGTCAGGATAGCTAGAATTCTTCAAATTGAAACATAGTAATTAATTTGCAAAGAATTACTGAATCCTTATCTATTGAAACCAAGTTGTTAGAGAGTAAAGATGTGTCATGTACAGATACAAATTCCCTGTGATGGATTTGATCATTGTGTATACCTAAAATGTATCAATAACTTTAATGTAATAAAAGATATCATAGAATCATTAAAAATAGTGACAATAGACTTTAAATTAGGAGATACATTTTGATTAATTTTATCCCAAGGGGTTTATATTCTACAGAGCTTTGAGCAAATCCTAGTGGAATTTTAGAATTCACTCAGATTGTTTTATGTTTTATGTGTTGAAATTCTTGAGTAACATACTGATAGAACAGTGAGATAATATTTAAAACATTTTTGTTCTGCATTAGAGAGTAATTTATTTTTGTATTTAGTATAGGAAAATACAAACAGTTATGAATCTAATGTTTTTTAAAAACTTTAAAATATGATGTTTACAAGTTGGTAAGATATATTTCCATTTTCTCCCAAAAAGTTTTATGTGCTCATAGTATGCTTCCTGGAAAAGGAGACCCAACAAGAAAATAATTGACTTTGCAAAAATGCCAACTTAATCACCTTGCCTTTCCTGTTGTTACATAGTAGTCACCAAGCAAGAGGAGAGTGAAGTATAATTTTCTTCTTGAAACTGGCCATCACTATGACCAGCACTTCTTTTCTGGTTAGGTCTTATGTTGGGGGAAAACATGGTAGTTGGGCCTTGGAGAGTAACTGGATCATGAGTATATCATCTGGATTAGTTCACTGATTGGTTTAGCATAATTCTGCTGTGGATGATAGATTTACTAAAGAAGGAAGACATGCTGTGTGTGCGGGAAGTACTATTCAATATTCTTGTAGCCTGGATGAAAAATAGGGAAAGAAGGAAGTCACACTGCTTCTTGCCTTTCATCCCACCCTGCCTTCAAGCCAGCTAACTATAGACTGGAATTTCTACAAAATGAGAGGCTCAAAGTATAAACTATGAAGACTGTAGGAAATGACTATTTCAAGAAAGAAGCATCAATTTAATGTTTTTCAATAGAGGCAAATAAGCTTAATCAACAATGAGTATTGATGTATTGTTTGATTCTCATGATATTTACCTATAATTCTCAGTAATTATGTAAGTGTGATAAGGATCTGCAGATGATGGATTGGAGTAAGTTGAATAGAATTCAAACAACTAATTCAAATTCTTAAATTGTCGTGTTAGTTTTGTTATTAGTCATGATAAAGCAAGAAAATCTCAAAACCATACAATCCAATGAAAGTAAAAAAAATCAATACATGAGAAGCAATTCAAAAATTATGTGCTGGGTGATAGGGAATATTTCCATGGAAACAATCTCAGGGAGTCTTAATATAACTTAGCAATGCCTGAAGCAATAGAAGGAGGAAAAGCAATTTATTCCTGGACAGAGAAGAGTTAGAAAGGATTTGGTTTCTGTTTTGTACTCTGAGTAACTACTTGAAGATAATGAGACACATAATTATTATTCTCATTCGTTTGGTTATAAAATTTTGCTTTATTCTTTCACAAAAGAAAAGAAAACCCAAAAGGAAACCAGGCTGAATCCAGAAGTCTACTAGTGTCAACAGACAGCCAATCTGAGACCCCCACATTGCCAGTGACACATTGCTACACTCCCATTGCCAGTGTCACAGCACCACGTGAGAACAAGTCATGTTATTACTATTATTATTATCTCTTTGCATTATACTTCTCTGACATTGATTTGCATTCCTTTAACAGTTACTATTTTTTACATTGTCTGATATAGTACAAATGTAATATTGGACATATATAAAAACATTATATGTAACATATATATTTGTCTGATGCTGTAATACAAATGTAATATTTGACATATATATAAAACATATAAATATAAAACATCTGAATCAAAAAGCACAATGATAAACACATCAACTTAACAACTAATCTAAAAATTAGAGCATTTTCAAAAAACTTAACAACTGTGTGTCTTATTTCATTTCCAAGATTCTTCTTAATCCCTGAGGCTAACATTATTACTTGGAATCTATTGCTCCCTTATTTTAATACAGTTTTATTACCTATATATGTTTTCCCAAAGAATATATTATTAGGATTTGCCCATTTTTAGTTCTATAAACCCTGCACTCTATGACTTGCTTCAATTTAATAAATCTTTATACTTTTAATAATCAATATTGAGCTGCACCCTGCTCACACCTGGTTTAGGGCACCAAAGACCACTGCATGTTGACTGCGTGAAATCAGTCATGATACCACGGAAACCATCAGTCCCTGTAAATCAGTTTCATGTTTTTTCAGGAATACAGTTAAACATATACCTCCATGCCTCAACTTTATCCATCCCATGTGTTTGGTTGAAATGTATTTAGCTCCTCACAGTATGAATTTCACAATTTATTCATATCTCTGTCCCTGAATGCAGTAATAAAAGCTTATTTGAATTTCAAGCTACATGAAACTTATATCTCTGATATTTTTTGCATTGCACATGTGTTATGATCAAAACATAGTGACTAAATTTTAAAGTTTGTTGCAGTAAAAGACACATTATCTTTAATCACCCTATAAATATTCTTCCTTCCTTTGAATGTACTTGCCCTATAGGTCTTATCACATTCTGAAGTGGTTTTGGAAGTTCCTTCACATCTTTAGTTGCACTATGCTGGCTTCTCTGATGTTGTCAATTGACTCACAGCTTTTACCTTTTACTCTTTACAGTTGTCTTGACTTTGAAGAAGAACAAGAAGTCCCTCAATGCCAGATGAACAAGGACACACTGTAATTTTTTTATGAACCTGAATTTCCATTAGATGGTACTGCAAATAGCATTCATTGTATTTTCACTCCCACCTTGTAAAAGAGAAGATTTCTACAACTGCTTCAGGAAGCACCAAAGACAGTGGAATAAATGTGTTTTAAGTGAGGGATATAACTTGAGGGAGAATAATAATGATATGATTATTACTGGAATAACTAAAAATTCTAATGTTCACCATAAATGTTAAATGAACTTCATAAATGCTCAAGATTTTAAGATAATGTAAAATTTTTCTGAAATTATTTATATTCTTTCTGTGATGTATTAGTTTTCTTTCATCTATGTCTTCACTGTCATGGGGTTTTGTCAGGTTTTTTTATTGAATTCTTTATTGGTACATTTTATATACAGCTCACAATCACACTCAACAATGGGGAATTTATACCAGTATATGACACAAGTTAATTCTCATTTTTACCCATATCCCTACCCACCCACCATCCTCACTCCTTATATACATGCTCTTTCCTTTTCTTTCCAAATCATATTTATTTTTCCCCATTACTTTCCCCTACCATATTCCCTTTGAATATTTCCTATTTTACAAAACCTGTCATATATTCTAGAACTCATTTACATCTATAGGTTCTCATACAAGAGAAAAGATATGGTATTTACATATTGTGATCTATGTATTTTACTTATTAATGTGTCCTCAAGGTGTATCCATTTGCATATAAGTGAACGACACTTGTCATTCTATATGGCAGAGTAATACCCCATTTTATTAAAAAAAAAACCACATCTTCTTTAACTAATCTTTAGCTGATGGGCATCTGGGTTGTTTCCAAGATTGGGTTATCACAAACTGAGCTTCTATGAACATGGGTATACATATGTCTTCACAATATGAATCTTTTAATTCCTTTGAGTATATTCCTAGCAGGAGAATACCAGGGTCAAATAGGACCTCTAATCCTAGTTTTCTGAGGAATCTCTGCACTGATCTCCACAATGGTTGTACAAGTCTACAATCCCACCAACAGTGGAGAAGGGTTCCTTTCTTCCCACAGCCTCGCCAGCATTTAATGCTGGTTGATTTTGCAATAGCAGCCATTCTTTGTAGAGTGAGATGAAATCTCAGTATTGTTTTCATTTGCATCTCTTGAATAACCAGTGATGTTGAATATTTCTTCATATGCTTCTTGGCCGCTTTTACTTCTGCCTCTGAGAAAGTAACAGACCCGAGGACCAGTGCAATAGATTACAAGATCCAGAAACAACTCTGGATACACTAAGCCATCTTATCTTTGACAAAGGAGCCAAACATCCTCAATGGAGGAAAGACAACCTCTTTAACAAATAGTGCTGGAAAAAAACTAGGCTTTAACCTACCAAAAACTAAAGCTAGACCTATCTCTTTCACCATGTCCTAAACTAAAATCACAATGGATTTGAGACTTAAACATTAAAACAGAAACAATAAACCTGCTGCAAAACAAGTTATATAGAACTCTTGGAGACATTGGCTTAGGCAGAGACTTTATGAATAAAACCTCTATAGCATGAGAACTAGTAGAAAGAATCAACAAATGGCATCTCATCCTACTAAAAAGCTTCTGCACAGCAAAAGAAACTACTGGCACTGCTAAAAAACAACCAACAACATGGGAAAAATCTTTACTAGCTGTTTATCAGACAAAGGGCTACTATCTACAATATATAAAGAACTTAAACAAATCAGTACCCCCAAGTTTAAAGACTCAATTCAAAAATGGGCAGCTTTTTAAATTAATACCAAACAAATGGTTATAAAAGCATTATCTCACCCTGGTCTGAATGTGCCTTTCTGTCATTAGTAGAGTACTAAAACACATTTCATATGCTCATTGTACCGTTATTTTCTGTTCTGTTAAGTATCTATCTATCCTTTTCATGTTTTTTGTGAACTTATTAAAGTTCTCAAAATTTTGAAAATTATT
>PVIC010013783.1:0-37553 GCA_004025085.1 Thryonomys swinderianus | reverse complement strand
GAGGGGAAGGAATAAATATGATTCAGAAAGAAAATAAAAGAGCATGTATAAGGGGGGAGGAGGGGGGAGTGGGTAGGGATATGGGTAAAAATGAGAATTAACTTGTGGCATATACTGGTACAAATTTCCCAATGTTATATGTGATTTTGAGATGTATATAAATTGTACCAATAAAGAATTCAATTAAAAAAAAAAGATGTTAGGTTCTGAGTCAGGTGGTCATCTACTCTGCCCTTGCATACTACTTTGTATGGGCAATTTATCTACTTCTAAAGCAGAGTATCATTCATAATGGCAGGATCCCAGCAGAGCCACAAAGTAAGTCCAGATCTCACCCACATTTTACTCTCTTCTTCACTAATCAAAGAAGTGAGTTAAAGGGCTGGGGCAGGCCCATTAACTCACTTAGGTCTCTTGGGGGAAATGTCAACTGAGTGTGAAATGAGACTCTTGCGAATGAGAATGGGTTTCTCCAGATTGCTCTTTCTAGCTACGAAATTTGATGGCATATTTGAGGAGGATCTAGGTTCAGACTCCTTGGTCCAGAATTACCCCTTTCATACTGCTCCACCCATCTATTCCACAGACATATCTATTATTTACTAGGAGCAGGCAGTAGGAAATGTTTTATATTAAATATATTAATACTTACCTTCAAGAAAACTTGCAAAATTAGTTCTTTGGATCCAATTTTACCAACAGATTCAGGAAATAATTGCCATGGCCACACATAAAACCACTGCCCCAAATCTAGCAAGACCTTCATATTTTAAAGATCACATTTGTTATACTACTCCAGAATTTCCAAACACATATGACTTTCCTTTGTTGACATTTCCCATTCTTTATATCTGCTTAACTTTTAGCACAGTTGCTCCCTTTAAATAAAATTCTTAAAAGAAATTCTGCATGGTTAGCAAGAGAAGAAAATAGTATTACTTGTCACATATTGGGAGAGGCTTAAGAATAAAGCCCAGTTGTTGGAATATGGAAGAATAAGAGATCTTTTCCAGGGACTTGAGGCCAGAGGCTTCTTTCTGGTAAAAAGGGAAACCAGCCATGTTATCCAAAAGAGTTAAAAACATATTGACACATGGTTGAGAATTTCTTCTATGCAAATGAGAAGAATGAAAGAGAATTGAAAAGGCAATGAGTTCTCAACAGGAGTCAGTGCTCTTCCTTTGGTACAACATCTAAAACTACTTCACAGTGCCCTTGGGAAACACAACTTAAAATGCTTTCTGCTCTTATGAATTCTTTTAAATCAGCTCTTGGAAAAGATAGACAAAAAAAAAACCGGACAAATGAAATACAACATGAACAGTATGATGTTATTATGATCCTCAAACTTTGATACTTATGCAGCCTTATTGTAAAATTTTGAGCCTTTATAATCTACCTACTTTTCTGTTTCCTCTTGTAAAAGAAATGTATGTGCAACGCTGTGTTAGTATTTTATGTACCTTGTAAAGCATGAAAGTGTAAATATTTTTTAAAATGTGCTAATATTTTCCCCCATAAAAGGCCATGAGTTTCCCACTTGAGTGCCTCTAGGTTTAGCTGAAAATGTAGGGGAACAAAGAGGCAGCACCCAAATCACAGAGACCAATAGTGACTCAGACAAGGTGCTCTGGGGAGGGCATCACATGAAATGTTCCAAAGATCAGTGAGGTGGAGAAAAGACATGGAATTCAAGATATAGAGACCTAACTCAAGTGGGTAAACACATCCATATTATGCATACAGCAGGGGAGGGAGATGAATGAGAGAGGAAGCTGCAGAGTAAAACTACAGGAAGTTCACAGAGAGCTCTGCAAACCCCTCTAGGTTAGGACTCCGTCCACAGGGAATGGGACATTGGGTCCCCAGTGGAAGCTTCCAAGGACATATCCAAACTGTACAACATTCTTCCTGCTTTCACATGTGGACATCCATGAGGTGCAAACCCACATTAATGTTTGCATAAGCAAAGAGAAGAGCTACCAGGCTTCCAAAGTAGTCCCTTCATTGAACTCGTGAATCCATTTAACATACTTAGAAATGCCTGCTACTCTCCGGGCACAGTGTTGATGCTGGGTAGTCAGCAGAGGACAAAACAAGTAGAGATACACACTAAAAGCAAGTAAATGAATGGATCCGTTCACAATAAAATTACATAAAAAACTAATGTGAAGTGGCAGGAGCTGTATAATAGCAACTGGAAAAGCAATATCCTTAGACTTGTATAGATATTGCTCTGGATTCTTGGTGTGTGATCGCTCATGTCTATAATCTCAGCTACTCAGTCGACTAAGGCAGGAAGATCATAGGTGTAAGGCCAGCCTGGGAAGCTAGTGAGAACTTGTCCCAAGACATAAAAGGACTTGGAGGAGAGCTTGCCTCTTATGTACGACACCCCAGATGCAATCTGCAGCACTAAAAGAACAAGGCTCTGGGAAGGAGTCACTTAAGCCAAGATATGAATAATGTAAAATTATCAGAATGCAAAAAAGTTTGGGAAGGAGTCGTCATAGATGAAGACCATGAATACACAAAACCTTAGCATATTTGGAAACAAAGAATCCAGAAAGCTTAGTGGGCAGAGAAAGATAGTATGTAAGCTAGGCCGAAACAGGAATCTACTGACAGGATTTGCCAGGGAAGGAGACTCTTCCTGGTCCATTTCATAAAGCTCAGAAACTATATTTTCTCTCAAAGGCAAAAGCTAGTGTAGACTAAGGTAATAACAACAGAGACAAGGAGACACTGGAGTGATGGTACTGACAGACCGTGGTGACTGTGAGCATGAGAAGAATAGAATTAGAGAAAAGACTCTAAGTTTCTCACATTGGAGAAAAAAGCCCTACACAACAGAACACTCATCCCTCACTCAGCAGAGAAGACACTGGGCCATGTCAAGACAACAACAATATTTCTTACAGCTTCTGGAAGGAGATATATTTCTCACAAGACTCATGGTATCCATGATCCCAATCTCCAAGGGTGGCCTCTTAGATTTCTCTCTGTCTATTTCCAAAATGGATGCACACCCAATGCATTGTTCCAAAAGAGCATGAAGCTATTAAAAACTCTAATGAAATCTGGAAATGTGGTATTGATCAGGGGTGTTTTCTTTCAGTCACCATTGCGCTCTAGAGTGATTCAGAGAGCCCAGTGATGACATGAATCATCTTTCATGTTGTCACTGTCGCCTGTAAAGAGGACACTCACTGAGCAGATTCAGGGACCCCCTGGGGAAGAGGTGGGGTGGTCTCCAGTTGATTACTCAGGCCAGACCACCCTTGAAGGGAACTGGCCACACAGCACTCATCTTCAGACAGATCTAACCCCAAAGTATGTTCTCTATCTCCTTCTTCACTCCATAGATTCCAACTGGATACCAGTACCTTGCACTCCCTCAAACAACAGGAAAAGAAACTGTCTTATCTGACACAAGAAAGCACCTGCTACAACCGAGTCCTTGAGTTCACTTTATGTGGCTCAGTTCATCAGGAGCTCAGAGGACAACTTTAGCATGGGGAGTTTTGCTCTGAGTTATCTGCCGGAAAAATAATGTCTAAAGAAATCAAGAGATTTATCCAAGACTCTTGTAGCTATCAAGCAGGAGGACCAATAAGACCCCAGACCATGAAAACAGCAGTGTATGTTTTTATGGCACTACCAAATTTTAAGAAAAAGTTTACACATACTGACCCATTTGTCCCTCACCCTGAGGCCCCAACAGGAGGCAGAAAGGAGGTAAAAGAACCCTAGAAATGCCAGTGAAGAAGTTACTCCTGTTATTCTCATAGCCTGAGGTCATCCAGATAGAAAGGGCTGGGACTGGAACTCAGCTTCTACTTTCTTCTCTGAATTTGCCCAAATATATGCTTCCTTCATTGTACAACTTGTATGCACAATTACTTGGAAGACAGTAAACACAGGGCTGGAGGTGTGGCTCAATGATAGAGTGCTTGCTTAGCATTTGTGAAGTCCTTGATTTGATCCCCAGAACTGCAACAACAGTAATAATAATAGTAAAGGAATTTAGAAGACTAATTCTAAAGTCAGCACAAAACTCTGCAGTGGGAATAAGGAATGAAAACTAATCCAACCAATGTTTTCTATAATGAATGTCACACACTCAAGTGACTTGATTGTATGCATCCCCACATGTCAACCATGTGTATATTTCGAGAGACGGCACAGAATATTGGATACCCATCACATAGTTATGTGTGAGCTATAACACATGCTTAAGATTTCTGCGCCTCAGTTTCCTCATTGTTGAGATGAGGCTAATTACTTCTATATGAGATAAGTATATTCACGGAAGTATGTTATAACATCTAGCACAGTCATCCAAGAAATGTATGTCTTTTCTCCTTCCAAGGAATCATGTTGTGCCAAGAAAAGGAAGTTGAAAGAGAAAGAGATTGACATACTGATATTTCCTTCATGTTTCTAAAGGAAGCTCTTACTAAAGACAGTTCTTAAGAAGGAACTCAACATGAAGAAGAGAGCTCACAGGAAGCAGGCAATGTGTGGAACAAGGACTCAGAGGGAAGAATTAACAGAAGAGGAGTGGAAGAATCCATTGCCATATAGTAGGAGGAAAAGTCTGGCAAATTTCTCTGCTGTTTTGTTCTGATTTTGGCAATCTGCATATACCTCACCCAGATACACCATAAGCCACCCCATACAAGCAAATAAGTTGTCAGTGTGATGGAATCTCTGCCTAGGGGATGAGCTGGACACCCAGGGACTTGTATGTGCATTAATCCAGAATAGAGATGAACAGAGATGTAGAAAGAAAATGTCCCCACCCTCTGCTGGGGACAAGTACCCAATCGACAAGCATCAGAGACAAGACCAGGAAGAGAATCTCAGTGTCACACGAGGAAGGAGAGTTGCAAAACAAGTGAACAGGAGAAGAACATGAGAAGGGAGCAGCAGAGACAAAATGGTGAAGAAAAGGATTCAAGTGGTTCGGGACATTATGGGTTGGGAGAAAGCAAATCTAAGGAGCTGTTCAAGAGCAAGAATCATCCTATACAGGGACAAATTCTCAGTGTTGGACGTGATCATAGTGTATACCTAAAGTGTACCAATAAACTCAATAAAGGGGAAAAAAACAAAAACACCCTATAAAAGTCATGGACTAGAATTATAATTTCTTAAGAGGCTTTCCTATAAGGCAGAAGCTCATTATAGAGAGCAGGCATTTCATGTCTGTGAGTCCTACAAGCATGCCTTCACAGTGAAGTCCTGTGTTCCTTTTATTTCTTGGTTCCCATTGCCCAGCATTGTGCCAGCTCATAGTAGGCACAGTTCCTGTTGAATGAACTCAGTATCTCAATGTTGCCCTAATATCTATGACAGAAGGGTAGATATCTTAATTGACAGGGCCTAATATCCTGCACCATGAATGGATCCCAACAGCCTAGAAGCAAGTGGGAATGGAGTCCCTTGGTGGAAGAAGTGGAAGTCCTCAAGAACCCACTTCTGGATGCTGGAAGGAGCTCGAAGAACCAATGAAGGAAACCCTGATCCCTTTGAATGGCACAGAGTCATGAGGTGCTACAAGGTAATACTGTGCTCTGCACAGGGTGGGAGAAATTAAGACAGGTTACTGGTGGTGGGATGTTCTCTCTCAAAAGGGGCTGAGCCTATCTGGACCCTTCCCCATCTTCCATTGCACCAGACACTAAGGCTCCCTGTCCTCTTCACCTCTTTTCAGCTGTCTTTCTCTAGATGTGGCCTCCAAGTTGTCAGTGTAGGTTCACCAAAATGTTAGCTTCACATTTCAACTGGGAATCAATTATAGACTGGACTCGGTGACCCGGGGGACAGGGACATTTGCTAAGTACTTTTAATGGATGATATACTATGATGAGGGCTTTATGACCCTCCTCCAGTCCCTATAGTGACTAAAAGAGATGCTGTCATCCTGAGTCCATGATGAATTGTATCCAGATCAAAGATGAGTTCTCACTTCCTCCAGATAACCCAGATAATAAGGTAGTCTTTCTAACCCTAAAGTTCTTTCTACTCACAAAGTCACATTGGCCATCAGCCATATTGATACCAGTTTTGGTTATGGTGCTAGTAGTTGTAGTGATGGTGATGAGGAAGGTGACAATGGTCAATTATGTTATTACACTATAACCTCGACATATTTATAAAGATACAGACTCAGAGAGATTGAATGCCTTGCCTATATCATACAGCTGGTAGAGTAATCCTTCAAAGAAAACGTGAAGATACACCATGTTGCTTACACACAGACATACAGAGACTAGAGGTTGAAGAGCGGTGATAAGCTTAGAGTCCCAACCCTCAGTTTATTGCATTTAGGCAAAAGATTTCTTGCATTGGTAACCAATAACCACACCAATGAGATAAATCTAGAGTTTGTTGCTGCCATCTTTCCAAGGGCTCCTTGCGATCTGATCTCTCCCATTCCAGGGCCTTAGGATCTCATCACAGAGGGAGGAAGAGAATGAACAAGCTCAGAGCCAACTCAGAAAGGAGTGCCTCATAGCTGGGATAAGTCTCAGCCATTTAATATTAGTTTTCGTCTCTTATTGATCCATTTTATATCCCTCTTATGGGAGAGGAGCATCCTTGCAGTCTGGCTCATCAGTGGGCCTTTAAAGGTTTCCTATTGATCTGCAAAACTATTGTCTCGTGTTGCACTATCCTTTTTGGAAACATCCTTTGATTTTTGGTAACGTTCTGTATTTAGTTTGCATCACAAACATGGATTCTTTTCTGGAAGCAAACAGAGCTCTTGAGCCTGAGGTTGCGGATGGGTCTGACTTTGTAACACTCTAGACACCCATTTCTAGTCTCCAGGAAGTCTTCCGCTCCAAACATAAAGGGAGGATGTTGGAAGAGAGGTAAATTTGAAGCAAAGATCCAGTGGCCTCATTCTAAAGGGAGAAGAATAACAGTAAAGCTAAAAGTTGCCATTTCTTGAATAACTCTTGCATGCTTCAACTGCACAACAAATGTGGAGAAAAAAATACACAGATGAAGAAATTGAGGCTGAGATATATGTGTTTGTCTGATACATCTAGCTTTGAGGTCCAATTTTGTTCATAATTACTTGCATTTTGACATAATTTGGCAAACCCCTCAGAGAGACTAGTTTTCCTCATTTCCAAGATGAGGACCATGATGGAACTGTCTAGATTGCTATCTGGTTCCATTAAGTACCTGAGGTCCTTCCTCTTCCAGCTCAGAAGAAGTGCCCAGTGGCTGCTTAAGGAATGGGTAGAGACTATCACTGGCCCATCTCTTATACTATTCATCCATCTGTTCTGTTCCCTATCATTAAAAGAAAATCCATGTCTTCTAAAGCTAATACTTCATGCAAATCTAGATTTCAGATGATGGAAAACTATCATTGAAAATTGTTGATGCAATCAATGAAACACAGCAAGTGCTCAGTAAATGTGGATTGTTTTGTTTGTCCACCCAGCTTTCGCTCTGAAGGAACTGTGAAACTCCTCTCTCCAGCATCTTCAAATTTTTGAACATAATTTTCCCCTTTAGTACTCTCTACTGGCTCTTCACAAAGATTTGTCTTTTGCCAAACTTCTTAAGCCTGCATCGGTATAAGTTGTTGGTCCTCAATGCTCCCTCTTTCTCAACTCCAGAAACCACTTTCTAGCTTCTCTTAAGCTCTTATTCTTCTAAGGTTCCATCAAACCACTCACAATGTTATATTTGTCACACTTGTCTTCCTTTCCCTATCCCTGTCCTTGGATGATAGACATTATCCTATGTTCCTCACCAATGTGCTCTCTTCTCCTGGATTCTGGTTTGATTGTTAGTTCATTCATCCAACATTACCTCATCACTTTCCACATATCTTGTGTGCTGCCTGAGGCCCCATAGTGAGGCATGGCCTCTTCTGAAGGAGTGGTGAGACAGTAGTGTGTTCTGGTTACTTCTCTGGACTTGTTTACTGCCCAACACATATCAGTATTTTCAGCTTCTATGCAGAAGTCTTTTCTATGAAGTTTCTGGGGAACCCTTAGTAGGGATAATTATGTTCCCTTTACCATCCCACTTCTTCAGGCTACTTCTGTCTCAGTCCACATCACATTGGACTAGAACTCTTCTGTTTTGTTCCAGAGTAGTACATGAGCTTTTCAGGACCATGAGATAAGCTAGGCTCAGAAAACATCTTCTGGGTTGAACACAGTATTTTCTGTAACTTTTTTTTTTTGTTGTTCCCTTGCTACTATTTTTCCATATGTCCTATAAGCAGTGGGACACTGTGGAAAGCTCAGTCTGCCTCTTTTCATGCTCTTGGAGGTGGTTTGTTCATCATACAGAAAGCTGGTGCCAGTATATCCCTTCTAGCTTGACAGGGTCTTCAACCTTCTCTGTGCACATAGACACACAAATTAAAGTATTACGCATTCTCATTGAATGATACATGTTTCCCTAGGACAAGACTCATACTTCAGCCTGATCAACTTCTTGAATCTAGCCAGTTATCTCTTGTATTCATATCCTGTTGCTGGAACAGTTGAAGTAGCTTTAAGTAGATACACATACTCTCCCTGTTCTAAATGCTGGAAGTCTGAAGTCAAGGTGCTAGCAGGCCCCACTCTAGCTAAAGGTCCTAGGTTCTAGTGATATCCAGCAGTCAAGTCCCTGTTGTTCCTTGGCTTGTGGTTACATTCTTTCTTCTCTACCTCATGAGCCCTCATCTCCTCCATCTGTATCTGTGTCTTTGCAAGCTCTGATGCCAGCCATTGGATTTAGGGTTCACCCTCATCCAAGGTAGCCTCAATAATTCAATAATACTCCAAAGGCCCTATTCCTCATAAGGGCACATTCTGGCTCAAGGAGGAGATGAAATTTGATGGGATATTGTCCAATCCTGGTTGCCTTTTGGTCTGTCTGGTCTACTGTCACTAAAATCAGATTCTCCCAACTCCATTTGATTATAACCCTCAAGGCCTTGAAAACCAAAAATGAATTTGATTTTCACTACCCTGACCACTAGAAGTGCAGTGATTCCTAATCCTAATGCACATTAATTTTATTTCAAGCACTTAAAAATTGTGACAGTGATAAACATTAAGCTCCATTGAATGGGAATCTAACCAGTATCCTTTTGCCCCATTACCCAGACTACTGCACAGTTTCATGTGTGGATTTCTAGTGCTAGCTGCTGAATGAGTGCACAGTGCAGTGAGTAGCAGTTTGGAGTCCTCTATCTGACTTTGAAGAATCCTCCATTACCTGTCACAGCACCATCCGCTCCAGTCAGCATTTACTAAGTAAAAATTAGGTCTCTCAACAAATATTTGTTGGTTGATTGATTAACCCATCAACCAGATTTCCTGCTAAAGTATTTTTAATGTGAGTCTCCAGGGGGACAAGTGGGGGGCACAGGGGGTAAAGGACTGGGCATAGAGACACTTACTCAGCATTCTCACCATGGAGCTTCTGAGCTTTGCCCACAGTTTCATTTCACCTGAGAATCCACTTCTTGTCCTTCAAGAGAACACTACCAATGACTTTAGATGGTAGGGCCCAGGACATGAAGTTAAGATTCATACCAAGTGCAGGTAACAGAACCTCTTCTCACAGAGACAATGCTCCAGATTTGTGAGCTGACCCCAAAGTATGGCAGTGTCAGGTGTTGTACTCTCTCCAGAGTCACTCAGGGGATCGCTTCTGTGAAGAAAGTTTGGGAGAGATACACTATGTAGCCATATATCTTGGAACACACCATAGCTTGGTGGAATATGTCCTCAAGTGTTTCAGAATTCCAGGGAAGTTTGGTCCTAGTTTGAAGGCGAGAGTGATGAGTTAGAGGTTCCTGATGTTGCTGACAATTCTGTGGATGGTGTCCAGAAAAAGAAGGTCAGTATTTCTTTAGGATCAACAGAAGAAAAAGAATGGAGAGAGAGAGAGTAAAGAAAGAAAGAAAGGAAGGAAGAAGAAGGGAAGATACAAGGAAAGGAAGGAAGAAAAAAAAGAGAAAGAAAGAGAGAAAGAGGGAAAGGGAAGCAAACAAGCAAGCAGAGAGTGTGAGGCACCAATAATTTTACCCTGAAATCTGGTCCTAGGTTATCACAACTGTCGCCCACACCTGCAGCACTGCCCTCTTCACCAGCTGCTGTGACCCAAAAAAACCTCAGGTCAGACACCAGTAAGTAAAAAAGCCCTGTGTGATCACTATTGCACTTTTCTGTGTTCTTTTTTTCCTCCCTAAGTGTCCTAAGTCACCCACCCTCTTAGCACTTATTCCTCTGGGGATTACAGTACTCAAGTTGGCTTTATTTTGTTTCAGTTCCCTGGTATCCATTTCAATAGAATCACTAATACCACTCATTTTCAGATTTTGTGCACTTAATAGATTGAGAATATGAAGTCATGTGTCTAAAAGGGTAATTATCATTCTGGGCAATGACTGAATGGTTTCATTGTCCTCAAAATATAAGGAAGGCAACAAAGACTTTTGCTATGGCATTACCTGATGTGTGTGTGAGTGTGTGTGTGTGTGTGAGTTCTAAAACTGTACATGACTTAATTTACCATTGCAAAATAATAGAATTAACTTTGCTTCAGGGAAAGTGGGATTTTCATAGGAGATAAATTTGTATTATCAGGAAATGCAAGCCATGGAAAAGTTATATTGGGCACTAGCCTGATGGCTCCTGGCAAGTCACAATTTATCACATGTGCCTATTAGTTATGTATACCTTACTTTCCTAAATTCTTACCACTTGTAGGGGTGGACAGAACCTTCCCATGGCTTTTATTTCCTGGACTGAATGACACTCCTTCTAAGGTCTTTCATTTCCTGGAGGCAGAGAGCTTTGTGCTCTCTCTGTGGAAGTAGAAGTGAACTCAAGATCACAATTCCCATAACTCTCTGAAGACCCCAAAGGACTGACAGAAAGGATTCTGGGAAAGGGTGTCCAGTTCTGACTCAGTACAAGAAACAGCAAGTCCCAGGAATGGGAAGCATGATGGGGAGCATTCAGAACTACCTTTTGAGTACTTCACCTCATTGTGGGGTGACTGCTGCTCAGCTCAAAGTGCAGAGGCCGAAGATGGTAATTCCAATATGGCATGCCTCCACTGGATGGCTGTCCAGCTCCTGCACAGTGCCAAGCTCCTGCTGCTCTTGACCTCCCTCCACAGCACCCAAGACTGCAGGAAACCATGGACTAGGTTATAGCATCATCTCGGGCCAAGCATATTCCCTTCTCTGTCCACATTCTTTCCTTTCCTTCCTTCCATTTTTCAACACTAATATATATCAGTGTATCATCATCCACCTCACCCAAACCAGGGAGAAGAAAAACTATGCACCAACCCAAGGACAGTGCACGGACACTGCTTTCTTTACTGGAACATTGGAACAGGCTCTCGTTTTAATGATGATGGAAAGTCAAGCTGGTAAAAAATATTCTGGATTACCTGGGTGGCCCTTGTTATTTAAGAATTGCTTCCACATTCTTTAATGGAGGTACTGTAAGCAAGATGATCCTTTGTCATGCTCATTTGATTAACTATACAAATGAGAAAAGAATAAAGGAGAAATACATTTAAAATCCATGGCAAGGGACTGCACAGCACTGGGAATCAATGAGGAGCAGCTGGAGAACAGTAGGGTCATTGCCCTGGGCATAGGCACAGTGAACTTAGATCTGCCTGCCCCAGATCATTTGGTGACACTGTTAGGTAACAGTGAGCTTTGAGCCAGTATCATCAAAACTGGATCAGTGGACATACTTAATTAAAATTGTCAGGCTGAGTGTCTTAGTCTCTTTTTGTCAGTGGGTCAAATATCTGACACCAGAATGTAAAGGAGGGAGGGGGTGTTTATTTTGGCCCATAGTTTTCAGAGGAGTCAGTTCGTATTTAAACTGGTTCCAGGGAAGGAAGGGCATGGCAGAGCTGTGTGGTGGAGGAAACTGTTCATGGCATGGTGGTCGGGAAGCAGAGAGAGGTGTTGAGAAGGGAGATACAGCCTTCCACATTATGTCCACAGTGGCCAGACTTTCTAACCAGACCCCACCTGCTAAAAGCACATTCAACTATGGATCCATGGTTCAGTCACCTTCCAAGAGCCCTGCTTCCAAACTCATGAGCTTAGGGGTGGCATTCTAAAGCTAAATCATAATGGTGAGTTTTGAATATAGTACAGCTTTATTTGCATTTATTTGATGAATTTATTTTGTTTAGTAATTTGTTAAGATGAGTGAACATTAGGAGGTCATGCAGATTTTTATTTTCTAGAGATTTAAATAACATAAAAAAGAATGTCAGGTTTTAAATGGATTCTGAGCAAAACATATGTGAAATTGCACATAGTAAATGGTCCATAGAAAGTGGACAAGAAATGTAGTCTCCCTTTGGAGTGTGACAGGGGTATATTTGAAGCATGGTAGGAGATAGGAGGAAAAGAAAGAAGAATAATGATCATAAATTCATTCTTTCATCATGTTAGGTGACCATCAGTGTTATGCCAGTGCTATCTTTCAAATCTTCAGACTGTTTGAGAGCACAGGGTATCATCTACTCTTACAGTCACTTTCCATCCTATAGATTTGATTATCTATCCAGAAAGTGACTTGTGCATATAAACATTAATATGGGGCTGTGAGTATCAAATGTTAAAAAAAAAAAAAGGTGTGAACTCTGGAGAAGGAACCTGAGAGGTGTCATGGGGGTCGGATTTGGAATGTGCCATCTGTCCTTCAAATTCACTCTCCCACTTCTACATCCTTCTGCTATGTGAATATTGATTGCACCCTCGGAGAATTTTCTGCATCATTTGGAGCCCAAGGAGGGAACCTTTATCAATGACAGGAACAGCTTTTCTTGCTGTTTGGCTGCTGTGTGGGTTCCACTAAATGGGCCCAATCATATTCCATAGTCTTGGAAGATGTCCTCTCCTTTCAGAGGGCAACATCTTCCAGAAGTCCTTCAGAGAGTCTCACAGTCAGATCACCAGTGGACTCAGTGTCTTCACATTGACGGTGTCCATGCATTATTGGCCCTTTCTGAGCAGATTGTCAGAAGCCTGAACACAAGAAGTTAATGGAAGAAGAGTGAACAACATAAATATCTTTCAAGGATCTGAAACAGTCCTTTTCACAGTTTTAAAATCCTTTTCATGAGTATTGCATGGAATATGTTTGGTCACTGGTTGCACACCCTGAGGAAGTGTGTCCACTGGTGCCCCCTTCGGAAGCACAGTTGTATCCCATGATCATAAAGGAGGAGCTTCCAAGCCAAAGTCCTGGCAAAAACATGGATAGGACAGAGGAAAGTCACAAAGTCAGGTTATTTACCCCCTAGCATCCCCTTTCCGGGAACTTAGGTTTTTTCTCTCTGCCAAAGGCCAGAAGTTCTGCAAGGCCAGCCTGTCCCTACAGCAGCCCTTGCTGTGTGCCAGCAGCTGCCACTTCCTTTGGCTCCTCAGGCTGGGTATGATGGAGCTCTCCAACCTCATCCCTGCCTATGCTCTTTCTCAATTTCCTTGCTCTGTTTTCAGCTCTGTGAAAAGTCTCTTCACTAAACTCTCTTCCCATTACCCATTTCTTCTCTCCAGCCACTGACTGATAGAGATAGAATAACAGGGATTACCACTGGGATCTCAGGCAGCGAGGGCGTTCTTCTAGACAGGTACAGAGTATGCATTAAGGTGAAGCAGATAATAAACACTAAATAAACACAGCAATTGTTATTAATATTGGCACTTGAGGCCCGCTGGAAGCCTGACAGATAATAGAATCCTTAGCTCACAATTACTAATTCTGAAGACACCATTACCTTGCTGGGCCCATTTTCCCTAGAAAGAAATAGAGTTCCTATGAAGTCTAAGGCCACTCACTTTGCTGTTCAGTAGGAAGGTCAGAATTTGACTAGGACTCTGTCCAATTTTTTTCTCTGTATTCAGACTTCTACTGACCTCTAAGTGACAATAAATTTGATGATGAGAGAAATACATACACACAATTCTTTCTGGAGAAAACTCAAAGGAAGAAGAGGTCCTTTGCCATACAATTTCAGATGCCAGGGGCCCTTCCCTCTGCCTGCCACTTAGAGGACAGACCAGTAGAGCTGTGTCTTCTGGACCCTGGAGTCTCTAGAGCTTTTTTCAAACTCCCTGTATTACCTAGAACATACTCTCCATATGCAACATGATCTGGGATTCAGAAACTCTCCGGCCTCTCTAAGTTAATAGCCATCCATCTTGCACCTGGCCCATGTGGATGCCCTTGGGCCCTAAGGTCTGGCCAGCTGCGCTATCTTAGCTGGGATGCACCTGCTCTCAGACAGTCACAGACTCCAGAGTGAGCAGAACCAATGTGATTTCCTTGTGGTTGAGAGGCTGCAAAAACCTAGGTTGGCTGCAGGAGAAAATCAGGGTCTCAGGCATGCACACCTGACAAGGGATATGTGGGAAACCTAGCCCTGGGACAAGATTGAGGTGAAAGGAAGAATTTTCTGTATCAATAGAAGGCATTGTACTTCTCAGTGTTGTCTGTACATGTTATTAAAGTTTGGGGAAAGAGAGAAGAGTTTGGTGAAGGGAAAGATGCAGCGATCATCTTGAATGTATCAAAGGAATTTTTTTCTATACTTGTATACAGATGTGCACACATGTATTTTTATTGCACAATTGCATGTTCTTTTCTCAAAGTGGAGTTTGTGAACTCATAGCCCAATAGTCACTAGGAATTCATGAGAAATGCAGAATCTTGGGCCATGTCTTAGGCCAAATTGGAATCTTCATTTTAACAAGCTCTCTAGGTGGTATGAGGGGACATGGCTATAAAACTACAATACGTATTTGTATGAATTAACTTCATTAATACCCTTTTAATTCAAAATTATGTTTTCTAGCCCCAGCACTCTGGGAAGCTGAGGCAGAAGGATTGCAAGTTTGAGCCCAGCCTAGGCAATTTAATGACTTAGTGAGAACCTGTCTCAAAATGTATAAAGGGTTCAATATGAAATCTTTGAGTTCATTACCCAGTGCCACTAAAAAAAAAAAAAAACACATTATCTGGCTACATACTGTAACATAGTGTGATGTGCAACCATCATCCTTTCATGCCCATCTTTGTACAAATAACACCAGTAATCATTATCATTATTGCTATGATTTATTGTATACCGACTGTGTGCTAGGTCCTATGGTGCTGCTTGACAAAAATTATTTCATCTCCTCCTTAAAATAGCCCCACAGAGGAAAAAAGCTTACTCTCATCTCAAAAGTAATAGTATTGGGTTATTTTTTAAAATAAAATACATTTCAAATAAGGATGCTCTTTCAAATAGTAATATTTCTGTGAGTGTTGAAAAGAGTAATGGCATTTATTAGGCATTTCCTTTATTACAGAGACTATATTAATTGTGTTTTATACAGTTTTAAAC
Source organism: Thryonomys swinderianus (assembly GCA_004025085.1). Lineage (NCBI taxonomy): Eukaryota > Metazoa > Chordata > Mammalia > Rodentia > Thryonomyidae > Thryonomys > Thryonomys swinderianus. Next base: position 22,142 of record PVIC010013783.1, on the reverse strand, counting down.
ATAGGTGTTTAAACTTCAAACAATCCTAACAAGCAAGTGGTTTCTTTTTCTGAAGCAAGCGTTATTATTGTTATTGTTACTGTTATTATTTGCAGTACCAGAGAATGAACTCAGGATGTTGTGCTTGCCACACAGGTGCAAGTGCCACTGAGCTTCATTCCCAGCCTGTGTTATTATTCATTTCCTTATAAGTAGAGCTCAGAGTTTAATTGTCTTGTCCAAAGTTACATTTTGTGACCGTGGCATGATCCCATTCTGAATCTTAGTTGGCCAGGCTCTGTGGACATCAGGCCTGGTGTGGAAGGTGGAAATTTTCTTCTAGCTTCCAGTACATCCTTGGGTCCTCCTCTCCTGGTCACTGCGGGGTCCTTAAACAGGTCATTTCTCTTCTGAATCCTTCGAACACACAGAAGATTCCTCAGCTGAGCCTGATGGGCCCAATGGAGTGAAGGATTTGTCCTAATCACAGCTCTCTAGGTCTCTGGAACCTCAGAAATCCAGACTGGCCACCACGTGGCAAACATCCCAGGACTTTGCAGGGAACAATGGGCACTGAACTACAGGTGACCCGACCTGCTAATCACTGCCTGATTACCAGCTAATCAGTGCCTTGCTGGGACACTGAATCCCAAATCCCTTTGGACTGGGCTGGGCACTGGCAGGCCCAGTCACCTGGTTAATATGGCAGGGGGTGAAGCAGAGGTCACGTGTACCAGTACAGAATGGCCAAAGACTGCCTTCAGGGAAATGGTCACGGGATCTGTCTCTCCCCCGCTGATTCTGGGCAGCTGCACAGCTTGTCAACAGCATGGAAGTGAATAGAGGCATGGAAATTAAAGGCCAACTTCTGTTTTCTAGAACTTATGGAAAAAAAGTTAATCAACTCTTTCAGGCACACAGAAAACAAAGGACTCCTTTTTATTTTGCAGAAATGCCAAAAGAGGTCTTGTCTGAGAAGATGAACCACCAACAAACCCAGGGCTTCCACCTCCATAATCAGTACTATTACCAAAATCATCACCTTTATTATCACCTTTACCATTACTTCCATAATTATCACCATTGCCATTGCCATCATCTCCACCACCATCAATAATATCATCACCACTACTGCCAACATCACCACCACCATCAGCAATACTATCACCAACACCATTACTAACACCACCAATGTCATCATCGCCTCCACCAGTTCCCTAACTTGAAGAAGAAATACATATAGAGTCTGATTATAATCCACAGAATCATAAGTATTTTTCACCACATTATCACTACCCTATTTCTGGCCATACAGTGACACTATACCCATTGCTGACAGTATAGCTACCACTGCTGACATTACTGTCACCTCTACAGTTACTGTCACCGTTATCTGCATTATCACCCTCACCAACACTACACCTACCACTAACTCCACTGCTACTGCCAGTAATACCATAATTCCACCACCACCACCACCACCACTTTCACTATTACTACACCTCCACCATCATTACCACCACCAAGATCAATAAAAAGCCACTACAACCCCTGCTACTATCCCCATAACACCTCTACTACAGCTGCCATGACACTGCCACATGGTAAGAAAGCAATTAAAAATACATTGGTTTAAGAGTCAGAAAAATTTAGAATTTACTCCATAAATACGTTTTTTGAGTTGGAATAATTAAACTTGGAAAGCTTAGTTTCACCAAATAGAAAGATAAGAGGGTCAGCTCATAGGACTGTAGCTCATACAAAACATTTATCAATGTTTTCTATCCTTAGGTGTGTCCAACTCCTAAACAGGTCATTCTTCTTCTGAGTCCTTTGTACACAGATAGAGGAATTCACACACTGCCTCCTCCATGGAGACAGGTTCAGGGAAGCTCACAGACTTGGTGAGCTGCTTTTTAGCACACAGTTTCTTCTCTAGCAACCTTGTTTGAAGATGTATGAAAAGAGAACAATTTACTCCTTCATCTCTAACAGATGAGTGCCAGTAACCTGCCTAATATCCCTAAAGAAGTAGAGGTCTGGTTATTACAGCACGGATTAAAGAAAGTTCCATCTGTGGAATCAGCTGCGTGGATTTAAACCCAGATCTGCTTTCTAAAGGGTGTCTGACTTGAGAACACCTCACCTTCCAAGAGATTCCCTTCTGTTTCTGAAAACTGGAAAGTGATAGACTCTTTCTTGAAAGATTGTGAGGAACTACATGAGGTAAATTAAAGAAAATCCTTCAGATCACCAGGCACAAGTTAGATGGTCAATACATGGAGCTGACTTCTTTTGCCAACATTTTAGCTTTGAATAAGTGATTATCAGAAACTATCAAACCTTTCTCTAGGGAACCTTCTAATGTGGGAATAAAACCAAGTCTCTCTCTTCTTCTTCCAGATGGAACCAGCCCTACACTCAGATCAGTTCTTTGGGAAGACTGTATAGGCCTAATAAAATGTTACCTTTGCCCAGTTGATTCTGTTCTAGGAAGCTGTTCAATGTTGGACTATATTTCTCCAAACATTTAAAAACAGTTCATCAGGATAGTCCAATTGAATTATTGCTCCTTGGGAGCTTTCCAAATCCTAGATATCCTTTGGAGAGAGTTGGGTCCTATTTCATTCTTGTGAATTCAGCTCCTTGCCTGTCTCTGAATCCTGATCCTAGATACAGCATGACACTTCACTTCCCTACATGAAGATACTATTCTCTATGCTCACACCCTCATGGGAGGTCCTGCCATTAAGACAGAGTCTCATGTCTTAGGCTGTCCGGAGCAAGAATGTCAGACAACTGTACTGACATTTTGGTAGTGGGCATTAGCAGGATGGGTACCTAAAGGTATTTACATGAAGAAGAGGAGAAAGCAGCTCATCTCATCAGTGAAGAGCATATCCAAATGAAATGTCTCTCAACAGAACTTTCACCCATGCCCTTGTAACACAAGTTGCATATGAAGTCAAGATAGATAGTGTTGAACTCTGAACTCACACACATCAATTGCTATGAACTGGCTTTGGAAAACTCTATACCTCGTTTGGGAAATGCTAGCCTTTCCCCACTGCCATTGGTGGGCTATTTGCCAGCAATAAGTTGCTTCCTGTTTAGTCTTCTATTGTTTGTGAAAATCCAGATTCAATTACCAAGTGATACAGAAAATATATTGGTATACAAATTCTATTTTGATTACTTTCTGATTGTACCTCTTCTTAGGCTCTGGAACATTTGTCTGGGTGAACTGACTCCTTTTATTTCACATTTACTTTTTGGAAGAATCTAAAGTCTTTCATGGGCCAGGTACCATCTTCAGAGTTGTTGCTATTGAATACCCCTAACAACTCTAATTGGTTGCTTTCCTTATTTTATTTTTAACAAGTACTGCAGTTTTAAGAACTTAATCTACTGCTAAGTAGAACTTGCCTCCAACTGCTGTGTAGTGGTTCATCATAGGCACCCCTTTTTTCCTCTTTTGTTCAACAAAGAGTTTGTCTGCTTCCTCCTTGGTCCAGCAACCACAAGTATCAGATCCTTAATGTACTATTGTATCCTCTTTTATGGATCCAAGTGAGAATCCTTTTGATAATCTCCAGAAATGGAACAAGTGATTTGAATGCATAGGATTGCTCAGTCTTGTAAGGGTATTTGTTAGATTAGTTTTGCCACTGTACATATGAAGAGTAGTATGTGATGAATCATGTCTTAGCCCATTTTCTGTTGCTGTAGCAGATTGATACAGACTGGGTAAATTATAAACAAGAGAAGTTTATGCAGGTCATTGATTCTAGAAACTTGGAAATTCAAGGGTCAGGGGTCCCCATCTGGTAAGGACTTTTTTGCTGTATCAGGAAATGATGAGATGTAGCTGTCACATGCAGAGAGAGAAAAAAGGAGAGAGAGGGACAGACAGACAGACAGACAGAGAAAGACAAAGAGAGAGAGAATGCCAAAATCTTCCCTTTATAATGAACTGACTCCCTTAGAAATGGCATTAATCTCTTCTTCCTGGTAGCATCTCCTCACCCAATCATCTCTTAAAGTCCCCTACAACTCTTAATACCCTCTCAAAGGCAACTGAATTTCAGTGTGAGTCTCAAAGGGGGCATTCAAACCATAAAATCATAGCACATGTGCTCCCATATCTGAGGCCAACACTTGGCATTATCTGATTATTTTACATTTTGCCTTTGCCCTTTTGGCAGGTGAAAAGCTTTTCTTACTATGACTCTACATTTCTCTAGTTACTAATGAGTTTAAAACCCCTCTTTGCACCTGTCAGCCATTTGGATTCCTGTGAAATGCCTGTTACATCCCCTGTCCTTATTTTGGTTGGATTTAATGATTCTTTTCTTGTTAATTTACAGGTTTCTTCACCCAACCTAGGTTGATTCTGAGTTTTAGATGTTTCTAATATTGAGTTCCTATTTCTAATTTTTTTATGTTATTTTTAAGAAAAAATTTCTAAATTTTGGTGTAATCAGGTACATAAATTCTTTTTTTTTTCCATTTGGCTTAGGATTTTGCCTTCCTTAGAAAGTTTTTTTTGCCTTACCTCTAACTTATCAATATTCTCTTTAATTATTTTTTGTTATACTCATCATATTTCCTCTCATATTTAATCTTTTATCCATCAAGAGTCTATTCCATGTAACACCTAACCACAGAAATTTTTGGCCTCCATGGAGTGGTTAGGTTTTCAATACATTCTAGTAAATAATAGAATGACTCCCAATAACTTATATTTCAACTCCTCCTTTACAAATATGTCTATCCCCAGGCCTCTGCTCCATTCCTGGGTCTTTGTTCTGGAGACAATGCCAGACTGATTTGCTTATGATGATTTTGTCAAATCTCAGTATTTTTTCAGTTAATGTCTCTCCATATTTTTCTTTGTAATGGTTGGTCTAGAGGACCTTTACTCTTCTATGTCCACTTTAACATAATATTTCTACATTTCATAGGAATACATTCAAAATAAATAAATAAATGCCACTGAGTCTTTAGGGTGATGGTGTTGGGCTTTCTTTTTATACTTTAGTTATAAGATGCTTTTCTTCAGGTGTTTTCCAGGTGGAACCTTTTGGAGGTCTTATTTTCTGTTATGGTCCACGTGAGCAGTGTTCTCTCTCTTCCTGTCCTGTGTGATCTCATGGAGGCCGGGTCAGCTGGAGATTTGCATCTTGGTTGAGGCAATCCTGCTAATGTCTGATTCCCTTCTTGAATAATGACTCTGCTCAGAAAACCGTGTCTCAAGGCTCAGATTTCCCCCCCATTTAAGCTTGTGGCTTCTTGGCCTGGAGCCTGTTCCCTTCCCAAAATGTTTGTTAGTATAGTGGCTTTTTATGGCGCTTTATGGAAAAATTAAAGGGTGGAGGGGAGATGACTGTATTCTACAAACTAGCCTATCCTGAACTTTCGTTTACTGGAATTTGAGTACTCTGCATACCTTGTTAGCAGAAAAAAAAAAACCTTCAAATAGACTTTTTCCATGCAAGTTTACAGTTGGAATGTTCTTCACCTCTTAACTCAGGCCAGGACAAATGTGCCCCAGACTCTGAAAACAGCCTGTTATTTTAGAAGAGTCACACAGCAGTCTTTGCACAACATTTACAACTGCAGTTATCTATGAAGGGATCACCAGGAGAGGCCTGGTGAGACTGAGGATAAAGCCACTCCATCTTACCAAGGTGACCCCAGGGGCACTGCTGGCCGACCTGCCCCTGAAATCCTCCTGGCTTCAAGTCATAACTGGGGAGTTGTTGGGCTGGACAGGAGCCCTCCAGCAGGAAGCAGTGTCTCTGTCTCTGCTTCAGGAGACAGAAGCCAGCAGGATCAGGTAAAGCCTAGCCCTGATAACCAGAGCACTGGGGCAGGAAGAGGCCATAACACAGACCCCAGACATGTCATGTTTCTCTGAGGACCCAGGCCTATACTGCACACAAATCTGAGATTATCTCTGGCACTTATCTGAAACTAACTATGGTTTTCAAATGAAAAACACTCAGGGGAGGGTTAGATAAGAAGGAAGCCTATTTATAATATTTGCCACAAGGGAGGAGAAAAGAAAGAGAGAAGAAGAAAGAGAGAGGGAGGATAAGATGGTAATGAATGTCCTTCCAGCACCATGAGCCTGAATGTGGGCTGCCTTTCCTGGCCCCTTGTCAGTAAGTGAAAGGAAGACTTTTCTCCCAATCACTATTCTTCCTGTGGCTTCTTAGAGAAAATTATGCTCCCAAGAAGGCCGGATATACTGTTCATGCTACATGTAGCAAGAATTGGGGCACTAGTGTTCTGGAACACTGAGTTTGGCACAAATCAAAATGTTTTGTTCCTATGATACAAATAGCAGCCAGGGGTTTCTGGCTCTCAAGGGTGATTCACAGGCCAGAACCACCTGGAAGAGGTGGTGGAGGCAGAACTGGAAAAGAAGGCAGAGTTCTGCTAGAGAAGCTGGGGACAGAGCCTATGAAATCTTTGTTAAGATGGACTTCTAAGGAAAACTCAAGGCGCATATGAACACAGGTGTTCTTTCATTTTAAAGAGATCAGCACAGTGAAGGACATCCCACAGTAACTCTCACTTTACAGATGGGGATAGTGAGGTCCAAAAGATGTCCAGGCTAGAGAGAAAGGAGGGCAGAATTTTAAGCAGGCCTGATTTCAGAATGCATACTCTTAACCACTTCACCAAATGACGTCAATGCACTGGTTTTCATTTCTGTTCCATCCACTGGATATAATTCTGTTCTGTACACAGTATATGTGAATAGCTGTGGCAAAGGGAAAGAAGGGTGAGTTACAGATTGATGTCGAGGACGGAAGTATTCAAAGGAAAAACTCCCCAAGAAGGACAGTAATAATAGTCCAAATAAAAGCCAACCTTGACTGTGCTTTTGCCGTATGAACAATGCTACATGTTATTGCATGGAATCTTGGTAAAACTACTTATGCCATAATCACTGGCATACGTTATTATGGGTCCCGACACCTTATTGCATATAACATTTACATATTTACATGTCTTCTCCACAACCACTGCACGTACAAATCCATGTTAGAGAGAGAAGACAGAGACCAGAAGGGGTAAATCCCATACTACCTGAGAGTGAGCCAGGATTTGAACTCTCAGAGGGGAAGGACCACCCTGTCTACTATCCACTGCATCATGATACCTCCTCAGTATCTCTGCTATTTCCAGTGGCTTTGGGCTATATCTACATTGTTTTTGCCTTTTCTTTGGTGAAGAACAAACTACCCCAAGCAACAAATCTCTAAAGAACAAACAATCCCCAGCTCTGTGGGAAATATTTAACCCACATACCTCCCTACTTTCTGGCATGGCCCAGCATCTCTTGTTCTTGGCCAGAAAGAAATGGCGTTGAAAAAGGACAGTTTTTATAACCTTTTTCAGCTCTAAACCATGTTTCCTGTGCACTTAGCAGGTCTTAATGGAAACCAAACTTTTCTCATAGGCATCTGTATTCTTGATGCCCATGTAAAAACTGCACCAATGAAAACATTTGTAAACTATCCCAACACAATTGTAAGTGACCATTGCTAACTCAAAGAGGAGAATGTACTTCTTAAAGGTTGAGAAAAGGTGAGTCATTTACAAGATCCTTGCTAACAGCCACGCTTACAAAAGTATAACCATCCCCCTAGCAAGGTTTTGTTTATCTGGCCATTAAAAAAAATTAAAACAACTTTTACTTTTGACTCTGAATAAGAACTGTTTTTCCAGCTGTATCATCTAAGGAGGATTCAAGAGGTCTGGTTTGGTTATAGTTTTATTCAAAATAGAAGGAAAGTTTCTTACACAATTTTGCTTGGGCTAAACTGCCTGGAAAGAAGTTTATTTATACTGTTTTATCGCACACCTGTTTGGATATGGGCTGTTTTCTGGTATTTAAACATACCATTTCTTGCCAATTGCTTTATCTGCAGAGCCCTGTGGTTTTGCTGCAAATGTTTCTTATTAACTCAGAAAGAAACACCAATTGCTCCATGCATGTTATTAGCAAGGACTAAAATAGCTTAATTGTTCCTCACTTCTATCACGTTATTGAAGAATTATGCTCCAGGAATCCATTCTAAGTAAAGGAAAAGCCATTTCTCCTTGTTTAAGGGGGTAAAAAAAGAAACAAAGCCTTATTGGATGAACTTCCTTTATAAAAACATTTTTAAAGCCACCTGCTTCTTCTGATCTAGTATGTTTTGGGGGACAGGGAAACACTGCTATCTGAGATTGAAGAGGGACCTTGGAAGTTTTAGGGTATGATCATGGGAATCTTAGAATTTAGGGAAAGATCTGACCCCATGATGCAACCCCCTGGAGAATTTAAGCTCTAAGTATTGCTCTTACATACAAGTATAATGTGGATCCTAACAGCTATCCAATGACAATTTAACACGTAAGCATTGAATGGTTATTATAGTGTTAGCTTTGTGCTAGGACCTGGAGTGAAGAGATGAATGAGACCAAGTCTCCATACCTAGGAAGGCACAGGCACAACCTGGAACATAGTGTGTCTCCAGGCAACATTAGGGAAATCTGGAAATTTCCATGTACAGCCATAAGACAGTGAATATAAACCAAAATTCCACCTGTAGAATTGACATCTGTTTACTTGAAGGGTTTTTCTTTTTTTCCCACAGTTAAAAAACCAGGCTAAAACACTACTTAACAAACTCCATTACTTATCTCTTGCTGTGTAACAAACTGTCCCCAAAACCTAGTAGTTTAAAAAAATAAACATCTATTATCTCATAGTACCTGTAGGCTAGGGTCTCCAAGTGTGTGGCTTAGTTGGGTAATTGTCCTTAGGGTTCCATGGGTTGCTCTGTTATTACAGTCACAACTCAGATAAATCAACTTAAAATGGAGAAAGGCTCACTTTGGCTTCTGATTTTGGAAGAAGTTTCAGTCTGTGACTAATTAGCCTTGGTGCTGCGAAGCTGGTGGTGTACAGTACATCCCAGTACACTGTTCTGTGGGGGAGGCCTATCCCCTCATGGGCAAAACATGGATATAAGAAAGGGTCCCAGCTCACACCTGTAATCCCAACACTCGGGAGGCAGAGACAGGAGGATTGCTGAGTTCACAGCGGCTTGCCTGGGCACCATAGTGAGCTCAGGGCCAGCCTGAACTACAAAGCGAGACCCTGTCTCAAAAGAAAAAAAAAAAAAAAAGGAAGGGTCCCAGAATCCCCTTGGAGTCCCTGAGAAAGAAAAGTTCTTTACTAGGCCCTACCTCTTCAAGTTTCAGTGTCCCAGGAGGATAATAGGATGGGGGCCAGGGCTCTAGCACATGGCCCTTGTGGGACATTATAGATCTGAGCTATTGTACCTCTTACAGGCTGCAGTCTGTCACTACCCAGGACTCCCACATCATCTCGAGGTTCACTGCTGGCAGGTCTCCATCAGGTGCAATCCCGTGGCTTGAGGCCTCCTTCAGTCCTTTGTGCTGTCATGGTACTGGGGCCCTCAGTCCCTCCTTGCTGGCTGTGGCTAGGGAGAACTTCATTCCTTCAGTTTCTTGACACGGGCCACTCCTCAAGGCGGGGCATAAAGTGGCAGCTGGCTCCTGGCAGTATGAGTCAGAAAACAAGAAGGAATGGGCAAGAAGGAAGCCACATTCTATGTGCAACCTGATCTGGGCAGTGACCTACACTCATGCAGTCACTTTATCAGGTCCAGCCCATACTCATGGCGATCAGGCAGCACGTGGGCATGGATACCAAGAGCCCGTCAGTGGGGCCACCTCAGGCTGCCTGAGCCACTGATGGAAACTCAAAGGTGACAGACCTTTGCATCTCAACATGAAGTGGCAGCTTCCACAGTGTTTCAGCTCCCTGGCCAGCTGTGCACCCTATCCCCATCTGCATTAGAAACATGTTTCCTCTATAGGGCAAAACCACCTACCCAACATACCCCTCTCTTCAAGTCTTTTGGTAGAAGCGTCTGCCAGAAGAGTCATCATAACACTTGATGAAGCTGTTGTGTCCTGAGGTGACAGATTGGATAGCACAGCCTCAACCATGATCACCTGGGGGTTTTCACCCTCCCTTCTCTGGGATAAATTTTATCTTATCTTTAGAAATCTAAGTGGGGATTGGCAGTAATGAGCAGTTCTTTCACTTGAAATTGTGAGGGTCAAATGGTATAAACAGTTAAAATAATGTTGCAAATATTTTAGGTGCCCAGTCCTCTATACTCCAAAATTTGTCCCTGCTTTCTAGAGTCTAGAAAGTAACAAAGTCAGTTGATAACCATCATTAGATATCATAACTATTAGACCATAAGAAGGCGGAAGTACAACCATGGTCACAGAGAGCAGTCTGCATGGATGTTGGCTGTGAGCCCAGAGGAGGCTTCCGAAGTCCACTCTGGTGCCAGACAATGATGGAGAAATGGGGAGTGAGTAGGGAGCAGCATCTCAGGGAGGACTTGTGCAGCTAGGGCTTGGCACTGGGGCGCAGAGCAGTGGCTAATCATTAATATTTACAGAAGTATTATATTTCATAGTTTACCTGAGGCAAGCACAGTGAGGAGCAGCATTTATTCATTTATGGAAACATAGGGCAGAGTGACCTGTGCTTGCTGAGAAGGTTGGGAAAGGATTCTCCAACAGAGACTTTAGTATAGATGTGGAAGACAAGTAGGGGTTATAAAGATGAAATGGGAGAACACAGAAGGTAGTCAAAACACTTACTCTATGTGCAAAATTTCTAGAGAATACCTGACATAGTAGGAGACCCCAGGGGAATAAAGACACAAAAGTAGAGAAGTAGAGAGTGTCTGAGGTCACTCATCAGTAAGGTGAAGAAGGATTTGGACTTTGATTCAATAGGCTCAAAAGGAAAAAATAAAACTATGGAAGGAAGTTAAGAAGGCACAATGTTATCAGACTTCTTTCAAGGGTCATTCTGGCTGGAGACCTCAGAAGACTATCAGCAATAATATTATTACTCTGTTTTTCCTCTTTCCCATCACTATTGCAAACTAGGGACAGGGGGTTGTAGTGTGGGTGTTGGAATGGAAAAAATGAGAAATTGTGTCATATACTGTACAAATTCTCGATATTGCGTGTAATCATGATGCATATATAACGTGCCAGCAAAGATTCAAAAATTTTTTTAAAAAGATAAAGATAGTTAAAGAACACAAGAGCTCTGGCCACCTGCACCATTGGAAAACACGAACAAAACATTAAGACCTTTGAAATCAACTCACTGGACTCTGGGTTCAAGTCCCCAGAACCGGTGAAAACAGCAGCACAAGTAATAGTTCCCCTCATTCCACTGCCTGGATTTGAGCAATATTTTAGATATTTGCACTCTCCCCAATGTTATGAGGGATTAAAGAACTTGAGCACAGGTACCAAATCTTGGCATAACATCAGGGAGGGCAGCAGGCAGGATCTATCATTTCTTGGAGATCAGCATGTCACCACTTTACTGACACATTTCTTAATCCCATGGCACTGCACTTCCTAATTGACAATAAATGATCTCACAAAGATTACAAAATCCTAGATACCAAGTTTTCCAGAGATGCTTACTCCAGAGCCTATTTTCCCATTTGGAAGAGAAACTTTTTTGTTGTTGTTCAGTACTGGAGATTGAGTCGATGTCCTTGGCAGTGAGCTATATCCACAGCCTCCATGAAACTCCTCAAGCCTTTTAATTTCATCAGAAGTCTCAACCACTATCACTGGGCTCAAACTCCCAATCTTCCTGCCTCAACCTCCCAGGTAACTGGGAGGAACAGAACTTTCTTAGCTGACCTTGGTGTATAGCAAGGTTTCTCAATCTCATTAATACTGGGGCAGGATACTTCTTTGTTGTAGGATGTTACTCAAGGTGCAGAATAGCATCCCAACCTCTACCCACTAATTTCTAGTAGCATTTCCTGTAAAATGTGACATCTGAAATATCTTCAGACACTGTTAAATGTGGACATTTAAATTCAGCCTCTAGTTGAGAAACCCTTGTAAAAATCTATACACCACAATAAGGTGTTTACATGTAGATCCACTAACTATAGTTTGTTTCATTCTGTTTTTCTGTTGGTGCACTTGGCCAGATTGAACACAAATTGGATGAGAAAATCTACATAAGTTCCATAAAAAGAACTACAGGTTATGTGATAACCATCAAGGATGGGTAGTCCTCGTCCAGGGCGAACAGCAAACAATTGGAAAGTGGTAAAATTAAAACAACTTTAGTGCAATTTGTACTATAATAGAGCAAAGTAGTGTGCTATGTAAGTGACATCATAGGCAAATAAATGAATCTGGATAGTCTGAGATATTTCTGCAAAAGGATTTTCAACTGAGACCTATTGCTATAACCCACTACTAACCAAGTAAAAGAAACTTGAATTCATGCTTGAACAGAAGGGACTATTTTAGGAGAAGGATCCAACATATTTGAAGGAAAAAGCATGTCACTGTCTTTGATTGCCCACCCGAAGCTCTCATATCTGTTAATAAAACACAGTAACAACTATTTCTAGTGATAGAATTTATTTAACATTTACTATTACTGGGCCGTGCAGTGTAAATAACACACAGTCTTGGCTGCAGTCCTCTTAATTTAGTTGGGCAAAATAGAAACAGCATCCAGTTAGCAGCCAGTCAGATATATCAGAGAATGGCGGTGCTGGAAAGTGGGATCTTAAGACCCAGAGGAAGAGGAAGGAGAGAGCTTTGTTTAACCTGAAGAATGAGTAAACATTAGAAACTGAGAAAGATGGTGGCACTCCTGGTGTAAAAGAGTGAAAACCAAGATAGCCAACTAGGACAGAAAGGAGATTTGTGGGGCAAAGGTAGAAAAGAGTCTGTGAAGGGGAGGTCAAATTTGAATAAAACCACTGATGGCTTTGGTTTTTACATGTGAATGTACTTCAATTTTATATCTGAGTGAAGAATTTAAGCTGGTGGGTAACAGCCAATGAAGAAGGGAGAATTATGTGGGAAAAAGTGTCTTCTAGGACCTTGTTTCTCAAAGTGGTATTGTAAGGTAGGGGTCCCAATGTAGCCTGGGAGCCTGTCAGGGTGCACGTCAGAATGACTACCTGCAGCGCTGCTGAGCTGTCTCCCTTGCCCAGGGTTTCTGGGTAAGTGTGATGCGTGTTGCTCTGAGGAGCACTGTGCTAGAAGATCAAACTGAATGGATGAAAATGAGAAAATATTACAGAGGAGGTGGCAAATTAGGAATCCGGAACATTTCAAGTGTGAACTCCTAAGGATCTTGTATGAGATAACAGACATGAGAGACAATGTAAATGAAGAATGAGCAACCTACATGTTCACATGCTACAGTAGAAAATGTAGAAACTGGCCTGAGAATACTGATGTCATGAAGGAAATGATAACATCAAGGGCTGATGTGGGGAGAAAGACTGAAAAAGGACAACTCAGATGTGGGGTTTGATCAAAATTATGGTAAGCGTTTAGATTAAAAATCCATTACAGTAAAAAACAAATTGTCATTAATGTCCCTCACGATACCTCTCTTTGCTTTCAACATACTTATCCTATTGTTCTTGCTGTTTTCCAAAGCAGTCCTGGAAGTCCTCTCATGTGATAATCTGCAGTTGTGCTCACCATGGGGACTGTTTCATGTCCTGAATCAATTCCAAATGTTTACCTTTCCTGGTCACTTTGACTTTAGGAAAGAGCTGAAAGTCTCGTGGTGCCAGATCCAGAGAAGAAAATGGATGAAAACACAATGCATGAGTTTTTGAACCACCACTTCCACCTGAAAGCAGTCATCCCTGTATTTTTAATCATATCTCATAAGGATGGTTAATTAAGGAAAAGGACTGCTTCAAAGTGTGGCAAGAATGAGATGGTAAGTGTCCTTAAAGAGAAGGGGGAGTATTTTTAGGAGAATTGCTGGTAATACTTCTTTTACTATAATTTTTTTAAGTTTAAACACACATTTAGTATTCTGATCACCCTTTGTACTGAGTTTGGATTTCTACAATGGCTTAACCATGGAGATCTCAAGTGATATCATGAGGGACTGGAAAGAAGAACAGAATGTCTCCTTGAAGAAAGCACTCTTTGGTCTCCACTGTTTGCAGTTCATCAAGAATATCTGACATGGAGTTGATTCTCAGAGAGGCCAGTGGCCTCTGCTCACCATTGTGTGAGCTGAGTTTGTAATCCCGAACTCCTTTTCACTCTAGTGCTACATTGGGAAGTTAGTTTTTAGAAAAGCAGAACAGAAGGACCTGAGTCCTAAGGCCCATTTCCAAGTGCAGGAGCTCTTCCCCTCAAGGAATGAAAAACAGCTGCAGAATCCAGCTGCTGGCCAGGCAGTAAGAGGGGAGGTGCAGGGCCTTTGTGGAACCCTTTGGTCATCGAGTATCACAAGCGACTCAAGTACAAGAAAGAGAAAGCATGCGTCTGACATTTCTGCATCCCCAGAAGAAGCCCTAAACAGAGCTCAGTGTACTCAGAAGGTGAGATGGCTTTAAGAGGAATTGCCTAAGGGTCTGTCTGCCAGATTGATCTTTGCAGCACTTAAATGAAGCTCAGACAAAAGAAAACACTCACATAATCCGAACTTCTCAGGACTACAAGAAAACCTGTAGGCATCCAAGAAAAATTGAGCTCCACATAAACGTTAAGCTAAAAAATAAAATAAAATGAAGGAAAGATTTTGTTTCTTAGAACAAAAATGACTGTAAGCAAGATGTAGAAGAAATTGCAAATTTACTTTTGTTAGTATGTCAACTCAAGACAGGAAATAAAAAAAGAAAAAGAGAGAGAGACAATGAATTAGGTAAGAAGAAAAAGAAGGAGATGAAGGGAGTGAGATTGGAGATAGAAGAGAGTATGTAGGACTGCCTTCTCCAGTAGGTACAGAAGACCCAATATATAAGGCCTACAATACTTTTAGGAGTCAAAGGTAATGTTCTAAAATGAAAAGAAAGAACATGAATATAACAGTAATGCATGTGTCTCACTGAATTTTACCTGTTTTATGTTCATGAATTATGTAGTTATATAATTCCCCCCCACACACCTCTAATGGAAGGAGCTGTCCGTACACGCAGAAGTGATGATAGACTTCACAGTCCTAGAGATGAAGGCATTGGAGAGGACTAAGCTGGAGCAGACATAGAAAACAAAGATAAAGGGAGATATGATACAATTATGTGACTTTGTGCCAGGTGATAATAGTTAAAGATCCTTCCAAGGTAGCTCCTAATGCGTTACCTAGTTGGAGAACCAGACTTCAGACTTGGATACAATTACTCTGCATTGCCTTTTAACATTCCAGGGATCATTAATGCAGTGGAGAAAGATTTACAAAGGCAATAAGTTACTTTAAATCATCCTATGTTTCCTCCTCTTGTCTGTAACACATTTGTGGGTTTAGATTACTTAAAACCTTTCAAGTGATATTTATGATTATTAAACTTTAGGGAAGCTGAACACGAAAGCAAAATCTTCACCCTTGGAGCAACAGCCTGCCCTTTCTCATGTGGTAACTGCTGGATTTGCTTCTTCCTTTCTTGAATATAGTATGGAGGAAACTTTAAAGTCTGGGCTTTCTAGGCACCATTCATCCCTTAAACCTTTTATGGTTTTTATTTTCAAGATGAGCAAGTTCATGCTGTGGCTCAGCGACAGCTGTCAGGCCTGGCTTCCTCTCTCAGACCCAGGAGCAGGAACCCCATGGAGATGCCTTTGTACAACTAACTTCTCTGGAATCCTCTAGGCTCTCTCAAAAGACAAGGACAAATAGCCATGTCAGTGACAAACTAGCCAGGCCAATTCTCTCCATAGACTGAGACTGAAAAGGAGAATTTACAAAAAGAGTGAGCCCTCCTAGAAGACAGCATAATAGCACAAAATCCAATGCAAAGTTTAGTCCTTGAACAAATATCAAGGGAAGTTGCTGTGTACCTCAGTGTCTGTCTATGCCGGTTTACCATCAGAATGAAAATTAAGTTGTGTATATGAAGCACCAAGTTTGTGCTTGACAAGCGTTAGTCATCAGCTAAGTGGTAGCTCTCATCTTCACTATGGCTACTTTTAATTTTTGGCTCATTGACTGGTTACTAAAGATATGCTATAAACTGAACAAAAATGTAAAGCATTGAAAAGTATGAAGAAAGAAACCTATAATGACCTCAGTTAAAAGCAACACTTTTGTGTACACTCACCTCATCCATTCAAATATTTAAAATTAATTCATATGCAAACCATTGAAACTAACTGGAGAGTTATATAAAATCAATCATGGTTTTACAGTGGACTCTCGAGTTACAACTGGCCTGATTTACAAACATCGTGGGTCGATGGAATTAAGTTTTGATTTACAACCAAAGTCTTGAGTTATAGCCTGAATGCCAGCTACTTGTGCTTCCAGATGTTCTCAGATACAGATTTAACCCTTAAAGAGTTCTTGAATTAATACTATAATATCCTTTCTGTGTGGGAAATCCTGGGCCACTGTCTCTCTAAGGACACTGAGACATGACTAAGTACAGGGGAGATACCTTGAAGACTGTGTAGAGGACCCTGAGCTTTCAACTGACGTCCTTGAGTTAAAACCAGTCTTTGGAAACAGATCAAGTTCATAAGTCAAGGGTCCGCTGTATTCACAAACATCATGTAATTGCATATGTACACTGACTTACATGTGTTTAATTATGTTTCCATTATAATGTGTTTCCATTATAATGGAAACAAAACAATAAACAGAAAAATTTCCAACAAAAATGTACACAATTTTTATGTAAAATAGAACATGTTGTATCATTAAAAAATAACGTGTTATATCATAAAAGAAAATCTCAGTATAGGCAGATCTAGATTCTGGTTATAGATGAATAGATTACAAGTTGGCAATTCCTCCCAAGTTAATCTATATTTAATTTCTGTATAATTCCATCCAAAACTCCAGTCAGGAATTGGGAAAATGATTACTAGCATTTCATGTCAAAGATGAAAAGAGGAATAAATAGTCAAGAACGTTCAGAATAAGTTGAAAAAACTAACAGATGTGCTAGGTATCAAGGTTTACTATAAATCCAAAACAATTATGGTATTGATACATGGAGAGAAAGATAGACCAATAGAACTGAGTTGCAGGCTCCAAAATAGATCCCAACATTTGCAGGAAAAAAAAAACATAGAATATAATGGGCATAGAAATCAGTAGAGGAAATGGACCACATAATCATAAGTCCTGGTACAGCTGGTGTTCTAAAAGAAGATATGCAAATTAGATCACTTCCTCACTCCATATATACAATTAGTTCCAGATAGATAAAGATACAAATGTGAGGCATGAAACTGAAATCTTAGCAGAACATACAGAAGAGTATCATTATGCCTGTGAGAGATTTCTCAGTAAAAACTCAAACTGCAGAATGAAAAAATTATGATAGATTTGACTATGTTAAAATTTGAAATTTTATACAAAAATACTATAAACAAAACCAAAAGACCACAAAGAAATATTAGCAATATTAGATATCAAGGAGTTGATAACTAGAATATCTTAGAGTCAATAGGAAAAACATTAAAAGGTCAATAATAAAATGAGCTAAACATATTGAATAGAAAAAATCATAGAAGAGAAAATCCAAAAGACCAATAACTGAATAAAAAGATGTCCAAAATTACTAGTAATAAAGGGCATGCAAACTAAACTAGCACTAATACATCATCCCACATTCATAAAACCATCTGGAATTGAAAAGTCTAACAATGGCAAGTGTTGGCAAGAAAACAGAACAAAATAAATTCTCATATTTTCCTGTTGAGAGATTTTTATAATCATATTGGAGAACAGTTTTGCAAAATCTAGGGTAATTAATAATGAGTACAACTGAGACTAACAATTCTACTCCTTAAAATAGATTTATCAAAATGAATTTATCCTCTAAACCTAATACTGCGTGAAACAAGAAGGTTATTGGTTAAGTAAAATTTAAAATATAAGAATACTATTGTGCTATTTATGGGCATCTTATACTTTGTATAATTATAAAATAAAATCATAATAAGCAAGTTCAGGGAAGTTATTTTCAGGAAGATAGAACATGGAATGGGAGTTCAGTGGATTACAAGTGTCTTAGTAACTATAGCATTTAGGGTAAAAAAAATGCCTTTGAATATGGTCATATAAAATTTTTCACTGAGTTGAATGATGATGGTACTGACTACATTATATTATTCTCTGCACTTTTCCACATACTTGAAATATTTCCTAATGTGACAAGTGGTTGTATTTTACAGCATTTGACAAATGCTAGTTAAGGAAATGTAGTTAAGGAATAAAACTCAATTGTTCATAAATGTGTCAAATGAAAAGCACATTGGTAGAGAAATAAGTCCTGGGGAGGAGAGAACTCCCAGGGAGAGAACTATTAGATAGAAATAGGGAGCTTCTTTTGAATTGTCAAACATCTGCAATTTTCTCCTATTAAATTCTAGGCCATTTGTGTAAGTACTGTAACCTGAGGAAACCCAGAATCTCAAACATGGCCCCTTCCTCAGCTTCTATTCCCTTCCTCTTTCTAAGGCCTGCCTTGGAAAAGCCACCTCCTAGTCACATTTTGAGTTTCACTTACTGTCACCACCAATGAAGACAGAACAAAATCATTAAGACCTCAGCCAACACAAGCAGGATGCCCTTACTGGGAGATGAGAAACCAAAATTTGCATGGTGTGACTGGCCATGTTTCTTGTACCTTCTTCATTGAAGCCATGGTAAGAAGGGAAATGTGACCAGTCTTGAACTTTTCAGTACCCAAAAACAAAATCAGTATCAAGGATGAGGTTTCATTTAAGACTAGAGCCTGCAAGAAAAATTTCCTTGATTATTGTAATAATAAATAAAGAATAAGAAACAAAGCCAACTATACACACACACACAGACACACACATATCTTGTGCACGAAGACAGTCTGCCACATACATATACAACTTCCTATCTGTACTGTGTAATTGTGACATTCCTAAACTCTTTTCTTTCTTAATGACCTCATTGTTGATGAGACTTTTGTCCAGGCGATGTTTGTTTATTAGAGGAAGCCCCAGAGATCCACTAGCTGTTCCCTGAGAACACTAGTGCACTGGTGGCCTAAGGATCACTGTCTTTATTGTTTCTCCTAATCCTTCAGGCAGAAAGAGGATACTAGGAAATGTCAACTTCAAATTGTGTTTATAATAGTAACAATTGGCACTCAGTGAATCCTAAAGATTTTTGCATTTGTGACTTCAATGCATAATTAAAGTATCTCTAAATGCTTGGTGCTGATGTTCTATGTTACAGATGAGGAAACTGAGGCTCACAGAGATTAACCTGTCCATTGTCACATATTTAGCAACTATCACAATGAAGGTTGAGTGCCATGTGTGTGTCATTTGTGTCACCATCCCATGACTAGTGCGCTTAACTATTCCTTTTGGAAAAATCTGGCTCATTCTCCTGCCCAATGACTGGTTCTAGAATCCTGATTTTCCATCTGAGAAGAAACCTGTCCATTTCTTTCTTAGAAATGAGCTCCCTGACACAGTTGTTCTCAATTTGATCCTGTCACTCTGTGGTATCTGTTATTAGCTAACATGCTCCTTTAGCCCAGCCCCTGCTCTCCTACTTAACCCCAAGAGCAAGATGAGGACATTGGCCTCCAGATTCCTGGAGGACCATTCTGAAAGAAGATAGCATGGGCCCACAGAGCCAGCCGGGAAGAATTGGCAGCCTGGGCCATGTGATCTGCGCCATGGTGCCACACAGCACACAGTGATTTGTAATCAGTGGGGAGTGATTACACATTGTTTCTCACCCATAGGCACGGGGGCCCTGACGGGATAATGAGATGCAGCTGATGGAAAATCACAGCTGACTGTCTCCAGCGCGAGGAGCCTGCACGGCTCTCCAGCTCCACAATTGAGTCTTCCCCACTGCCACAGCCAGGAGCAAAGCCATGGAATTTTAATGCTAAGCCACCTCACATTGCCAAGGGAAACAGACTGGAAGGTCCCCAGTTAACCATTAGATAATTGGGTAAGAACAGGATCTAAGGGCTCCTTTTACACAAACCACAAAACCTCCCGGGTTGGGGCTCCACAGAGCATTCCAAAATGAGAGCACAGCCCTGGTCTGTGAGTGGAGGACAGCCCTGAACACACGCAGATAAAGGATGGGGTCTCTTTGTCTTGCCTGTGCAAGGCTTGGGAGTCACACCAAGTGTTTTTCTCACTGTGCTCAGTGAGAGAATCTATTGTGAACTTTCCACAGATCAGTTCATTAAGGGCCAACTTGAGCCCATTTACCCTTCTGTTGTCAAAGAAAAGCAGCTGTTTGCTTAAATTGAGGTCTTCTTCTTCTATGAGTCATTACCACCTCCTCAGTAGGAGATAATGGACTTGAACCTCTCAAGTAGGTATGAGCTGCTCAAGTCTTCACCATTTCACAAAGATCACCCAAAGTGTGGCCCCAGAGAAGGTCCTATCAGATTCAGCCTTAGATATAATCTCCATTTCCCACAGACCTGCAGAGATCCCTAAGAATGAATTTGTTAAGAGCTCACCTTTGGCTCCAGACCTGTAACCACTTTCCTCCCTTATCATTTCCACCTACTGCATTCAGGCTGTGATGCCCCTGAGAAACTTCTAGAACTCGTTCATTGTAACAGAGGTGAAAAGCAGCCCGTGAGTGGCCAGAGAGTGCCTACTACAACAAAGACCACCATCTGTTGAAACAACTCATCTTGGTTAAACACTTCACCTTATTTATGTTTTGAATAGCTTATAATATTACTTTTTTAAATTAAACCTTTTATTTTGAGAGAACTGTAAATTCGTAGGTGACTATTTTTTTAAAAAATACACAGATCCCATGTAGATTTACCCCATTTCAACTAACAGTAACATCTTGCAAAATTACAATATGATATCCCAGCCAGGATACTGACATAGACACAAAGTTCTGATTCTCAAGTTTCTTTTTTGACTCATAAATTCTGTGCAACTTTATCAAATGTGCTGGCTTCTGTATCTAGAACCATAGTCAAAATACAGAAGAGTTTCACCACCACCAGAATGCCCTGCACTACCCTGAGCCAACCCTGCCCTAGCCTGTCTCTAACTACTGAAAACCACTAATCTGATTCTCATCTATAACAGTCTCATCTCATGAATGTTCTATAAATGGCTTCAATAGTGTAACCTTTGAGAACTGACTTTTTACCACTCAAGATAATATCCTGGATCTACCCTGTTGATGAATTTTAATGCTGAGTCAAAGGCTAATTTAATGATTAATTATTGATGTAGTGCTAATCAGTAGCTCATTCCTGTTCATTGCTGAGTAGTGCTCCATGACAGCTAGACCACAGTTTAACTATTCTTCTGCTGAAGGACATATTGGTTACTTCCAGGTTGAGGAAATTTTAAGTAAAATGCTTCTAAATATCCATGTATAGGTTTTGTGTGAATATACATTTTTTTCTGGGATAAATATGTGAGAGTATACAGCTGGGTCATATGGCATTGCATATGGAATTGTAAAAGGAATTCTCAAACTGTTTTCCATAGTGTCTGTTCCATTTTTCATTCACATTACTATATACGAGTAATTCAGTTTCTGTGTATTCTCACTAGTGTTTGGTGTGGTCACTATTTTCACTTGTCATTCTGATGAGTGAGTCATGACCCTAGGGTCTTAGCTTTTACATGATGGCTAGTGGCATGGAACATCTGCTCGAGTTTACTTCCCATCTGTAATATCCTCTTTGAGAAAATGAATGTCTATATCTCTTAATCTACTATTCATTTTCTAATTGGATTGCTTTGGATTTTTACAGCTGATTTTTTTTTTTTTTGAGACAGTGTCTCGCTTTGTAGTTCAGGCTGACCCTGAGCTCACTATGTAGCCCAGGCAAACCTCGAACTCAGCAGTCCTCCTATCTCTGCCTCCCAGAGTGGTGGAATTATAGGCATGAGCCACCAGGCCCCCGGCACTGTGGTATGTGGCATTGATGGCTGGTGGGTGTGAGTCACCACGCCCAGCATTGTATATGGTTACCGGAGATCGAACTCAGGACCTTGCGCTTGTGAGTTAGGCGCCGGAACCACTGAGCTAAATCTCTGGCCCTTTACAGTTGATTTTTAAGAGTGCTCTA
>PVIC010013782.1:13628-37607 GCA_004025085.1 Thryonomys swinderianus | reverse complement strand
AAATTGTCTATCTGTGATCTATTGATTCACTTATTAGTATATCCTCCAGATGTCTCCATTTGCACCTAAATGGATCGATCTTGTCATTCTTTATGGCAGAGTAATACTCCATTTTGTAAAAAAACCACATCTTCTTTATCCACTCTCCAGTTGATGGACATTTGGGTTGTTTCCAAGATTGAGCTATCACGAACTGAGCAGAAATGGTCTATTTTCAAAGACATCCTAGTCATGTTGAGAAATCATTTCAGAAATGGGTTTTACCATTTCTATCATTTAATTCACCACACAGTTATATGGGTCCTTTCTCATTGCCTTAACGGAGCTCAGAGGTGAATAGATTCTCCTGACTTAATTGGGGAAATAAATACTTATGAGCTATGCTAAGTCCTGGGATATGGACTAAGTGAGACACACAATGAACCAGGCATGTAGCAGAAACCTGTGTCCTCCTGGCGTCCCTCTTGTCATCTTTCTTCAGCTGCCCACTATCAGTAGTCCTTCTCATGACCCATTTAGCATGGTTTGGGGATTAAAGAGTAGATTAATGAGAATCTACTGTGCACACAGAGTATTTGAATGTTTCTGTTCTTCATCTTTACCAATGAATTCCTCAATTCTCATCATTCATTTTCTAGTTTATTTCACTCATAACAGACCTACACTCCTTCATAACTTCTAATTTATATATGCAGCATTTAAAATCATGTTTCCCCTTGCTATAACCACTGTGTTTTCAAGCTTCTCCGAATATACTCTTACACTGTGAATTAGACAGTTTTGCCCCATTATTCCACTTAAAATGTAGTGCTATGGTAAAACCACCGAAACATTTGCTCTCATTCTACTAGTCTGCCACTCTGAATATTCTGAACTCCTTAAAAATCATCCAACATGATACAGTCCACAAAGTAGGCACTCAATTAATAGCGCATGCAGTATATAACCAGAAGCCCTGGTACATATCTCACTGAGTCTGTGTCACAACTGAGGAAGCTGTAGCAGAGAGAAGTTTAGTAGGTTAATGCTAGCTCAATTAGATAACTGGAGGTAGAATCCACACCATGTGACTTTTGATACAGGTCCTTTTGTGGGTACAAAGTTCCTTAAATATAAGCCCTGGACAAATGCCTCAAAATTGGACATATCTGACTTCACTGGACCTGCTCGACCTGCCCCAGCTCTGACTATACCCTGAGTAAATTCCTTGCATAGAAAGATGCATTTCACTAATCCATTTATTCATTTTCCATTACCCAACAAATATTAATTTAATATCATTTAATTGCATGGTACTGAATGCTGAATATATAAAAAATGCAACATATGTGGTCTCTGTTCTTGGGAAACTTATTTTATAGGGAGCACAGGCCATAGTTTAGTAAATACATAATCACAGAGGCAGAGATAGAAAATTGGGAGGATCTGGAAGAACTGAAGGATGGCATCTAAGCCAGGAAAAAAAAGGATCAAAAGAGAATATCTTTGCAGTTGCATTCCTCTCTCTCTTGGTTACAAACATTGGTCCAAGCTATCAATTTGCATAAAACAATTACCAACTTACCATGCTACACTGTATGCTGCCTCTCACTGAATGTGTAGCCTAAGATACACTTTTGTCAACTTAAGTTCCTATGTAAGTCTACTATTATTGGTAGACTTTTCCTCCAAGTTCAACTACATCTACCCCCATAACCATGTAAGTGTTAAGAACAATTTCCATAGATTACATTATTATTATTTCTCAAACTCCCTTAGGATAAAGGGAGGAATTGAATAGTCCAGTATTTTTTCTACATAGAATTTCCTGGAGTCTCAGCCCAATGGGTCACTTTTTTTATTTCGTATACCATGGTCATGACTTACTAAGACATAGCTCTATGTCCTTATAAAACCACAAATATTCATAAGGTTTTTTTTTTTTTACTTCCAGAAGAGTAGTTTTCCTATATTCGCTTGACGAATATTTACTGACTAAACAATAAGCAAAATGCTAAACATTGTAGAAACATGAAGAAGACAAAGGCTCGGCACATAATGAATCAGTGAAAATATACATGTGAACCTAATTGGAATTCAACGTGATGACTATGAATTGAGATATATTGAGATGCCATGGAAGCAGCTGTATCTAAATAGGGCAAAGTAGGACAGCAAAGGCTTTGATGTGTCTTGAGAGATGAGTATTAAAAGATGAACAAAAAGACAATGAGAAATAAGCGCAGGTCACACCATGCCAGACACCTTGTGAAACAAGTGAAGTAGGTATGACCTCTGGCCTCGAGAAACCTCACATCAAAGGGCAAACAGTGTAGGTGTGAGATTTGAGATATACAAAATATGGACATTTTAAAGAAAGATGGACAATATGGAAGAATGGTCATAGGTAAGGATGCAATCATGGGTGGATTTTTCCTGGTGGAGAATTGCCAAAGAATGTCAGGTGGTTTCTGGAATCCTTTGCAGGAAGAGGACTTATTTGTTTACTGAATTGTACCACTAATCTAAAAATTAAGTGCCTGCTTAATTTTTTAAAAAACTAATATAGGATATTAAATTAGGATATACCTTCACAAGAAAAGGTTTACTTTAAAGCAATGTAAACATGTTTCCGGTACAGGAGTGAAAAGGAACTCAGTATTTATGAATTTATGTGCAAGTGGTTAGTAGTTTCACCATTGATCAAGAGTATCTCTTCTGCATTTGCTTTGACTGTCCATGAACTTCATTCTTTTTGTTGTTATTTAAAGGGGAAGCAAGCCCAGGGCACTGGCAGCAACCGTGCCAAACCCAGCAATCAGGCAGCAGACGTGATTTTTAAACATTTCATGAGTGTTTTCTTCAAGTATTCTAACTTTACTTCTTTGTACCTCAAAATAGACATTCAATTTGACCAACTTGTTGTTTCTAAAATCCCATGATGTGATTATAATTGCTGAAGGAGTCTTTTGGAAAAAAAAAAATTAGTGGAGAGTTTTTATCAAAGAGAATGTTTCAGTTTGTATAATTCGTTGAAATTTGTGGAGTATTAAAGTTACCCCCAAGGAACGTCATATGAGATACACACCTTAATGCATATAGGAATTAAATGTAGAAGCTCATGAAATAAATAAAAAATTATACTCGCCGGGCGTGGTGGCTCACACCTGTAATCCCAGCACTCAGGAGGCAGAGATAGGAGGATTGCTCAGTTCGAAGCTTGCCTGGGCTACATAGTGAGCTCAGAGCCAGCTCAAACTACAAAGCGAGACCCTGTCTCAAAAAAAAAAATTATACTCAATAATAATGAGATTCTGGAGTAATGAGATTTAATAATGTGGGATACGTTTGCTCAGCATATTGAGCTGTCAGAGCACAGTGTCAACCAGAAAGCGATCAGTGTTGCTGCTGATAATAAAGCTCAGGACCTGAACAGGAACTAGAGCTCCTGCCAACTCCTTGCTTACTCCGACTGAGCAAGTGGATACTTACTGCAGAAAATTCGTGAATGCTTCATTGTTTGAATTTGCTGCAAATTAGAAGCAAAAGGTAGAGCAAACTGGAGAACACTATCACCAAAAGCATTAAGAGGTGGTAACTAACATCCCGGTAGAAAAAGAGGAAGAAAATTCTATAAAGACAGACAAATACCCCCAAATCATGATTATCTTTGAGACTTAATACACCCTTTCAGTTCCTGGGGTGGGCAAAGCACAACCCAGTCCACTGTATGTAATCTTATTCTCTATTGGCTGAAATACATGCAGTATTTTTTTAGATAGCTTTCGAGTGATTTCTTATTCTTAGTATTGAAAAGGGTGACTTGATTTGCGAAAGATTCATATAGGAATTCTTACTGAACGCTGCCAGGTGAAGCACAGAGGGCGGCGATGGTACTCCTTCAAATACAGGCCACGGTCAGGCCTGCTGGCCCGGACTGCATGCGTGGGTGCACGGCGGCTTTCTCGGTGTCTTTGGGAACGAGTCTCTGCTATTCTATTTGTTTCTTTACCTGTCTCTTTCTCTCTTTCTAGCCGGAGACCACCCCCATCACCAACTCGTCCCACTATAATCCGTCCACTAGAATCCTCTCTATTAGACTAAACGAAGTGTCTGGCATGGCAATTAATCACTAACGAATTATGTGAGAGCAACATAATTGATAACTGTTGCAGTAACTCATGAGTAGTCGCATGTGTGGACATCAGTAGGCAAGTAACCAGTTTTACTAATGCGTCCGTCGCTCATCCTCATTGCTCATGGTATGTCTCTTTTGGGGGTTTGACTCTTGAAAGCTTCTTACCAAGGTAGGTTTGTAGAGCAGCCCTATACTCCGGGTACCACTTGCCTAGCCTGGCGCATATTTGAAATTGCTCTAGACAACTTCTCCAAGTTGCCTACCAGGTAGCTCATTAAATGTAATTCTTAACAGATATGAGATACTAGAGAGCTTAGAACTAAGCCATACATATTTCTTTTCCCATTCTGATTAGGATGGCAGAAATTCTCTTGTCTATTATTAGGACTATCACCTACCCTACAACTGCATATTTAATAACTCTTTGCTTCTTTATTCCATAAGACTGCTATGAAATGATTTTTTTAATTGGAATTCCTTGAGAATAAGACTTTTCCAGAAGCACAAGGTAGTTTGCAAGGAAAAGTCTGCCTTGTTTGCTCTAGAGAGCTGCTACTTGGACCAGTATGTTTTGCTTCATGCTACATACACAGGCCGCAATGAAATCAAAGCTTGTTTGAGGAGATAGGTCAGTAGATTTAGTTTCAGAGTTCAAGGAAGGAGCAAAATGTCCATCTAAAAATTTCTGGAGAAATGTACTGATTTTATTTACTTATATAGTCATCTCCTGGTAAGGAACATTGAAGACCAACATGGAAAATTTTAATTTTTCAAGCTGATCAAATTTTTGGCATGACTAACTATACCTTGGTACTAACTCCAGCTTATTATTGTTTATCATTTTCATTAGAGCAAAGAAAATTCTGTCTAAATTGTAATTCCTTCATTTACATAAAATAATTATATAAGAACCCTTTAAAAAGAGGAAGTGTGAATATCAATTCTAAGTTCTTCCCCAAGCTCAATAGTGGGGAATGAATCCAGGGTCTTGCAAATCCCAGACAAGGGACCTGCCACAATAGTGCCGAGTCAACGTTAAGCTTTCTGAAGAAATCACAGGACTTACTATGATAGAATCTCGTTGAAAGAACAATACCTAGGCTTGAAAGAAAAGTCAGTCAAAGATCTAAGGCAGCCTCTTACTTTTACTAGTTCAGAGTCCCTAGCTCTCTCCAGAAAATGGTATTGAAACACTAAGATCCAAAGCAAACTTGTGATTTCTAAGCAGTTTAGCTCAAAAGCAGTTTAGTTCAAAAGCAGTTTAGCTTGGAACTCAGTGGTTCAGTTTTGAAGCTGAGATTTGAACTACCAAGATCTAGATTGATTAACATGGAGGAAACAGTCAGAAGACAGTTGGAATCTTGTCTGCTAACTGTTCCCAGACACCAGCGCAAGTTTTCACTGAATTATGGTGTCTTGTGACATTATTTCATATTCTACAGAAGTAAATCAGATTTCACTTACTGAGATGTTTCCCTTTGAAAGCAACAAACATGATTTGTATGTTAATTGAACTTTAATTTCCTGTGTAGTTTATACCCAAGGCAGATACTCATAAAGTATGAAGTAAAAACTTTTAATCACTATTAAAAAGAGGATTTGTCTGTGAAATGACACTATATTGAACATGTTCTGAAAGATTACAGCTACTCCACTCATAATTGGAAAAAGTAGAGAGTACAAGTTTGCAAAAAGGATATATCAACTTTCAAATTTACAAGTGGTTACAGAAACATTTCCATGCTATTATCCTCCTATATCTTACCTTTTTCTCTTTGGGAAAAAGTTAACTCTTTGCAAATGGAACCAAAGTGCAAAATATAAAGGACAACAATAAATAAATGGAAAATCTTACATATACAAACAGTAAAACAATCTGCAGTGAGTCTTTTCATAAAACTCCCTCTTTTTAGGATTCTCTTTGCTTCTTCCTTTGAATTCTCTAAAATAGGCAGCTAACAGATTATATACTCCAGGGTTTGGCTTTGTGCTAAATGTGGTTTTTCATTTTGCTGTATTTCAAAAATTTCCTTCTGCTAGAAGAAAATATTGTGGACAACCACTAGTGTGTTCTCAAATCAGCACAAACTATGTCAAAAAAAATTAGAGACTTTTTTTTTCCAAGTTTCTTTCCACCGATCTTAGTCATAAACAATGGCCTTTGTCATTGTTGGCTTTTGCTTTTAGATTACAGTCCCAGTTGTCTCTTTGATGGGTACATTTTTATTCCATTTTACTAAGTTATGTCTAATAGGACTCAGTCTCCCTAAAATTTCAGCCACCTCATTTAAGAATATTTTCAATTTGCTGTAGTAGTACTGTACCAGAAGCTATTGCATCCTGCTGCAGGGAGCAGCCAATATGAATGACGTCTGCAGCTCTGAAATGTATGTGTAGAATTTGAGCTTCAGCATATCAGGCCTTAGGGTAGGATTGTAGCTTAAAGAGCTTTCTGTTTCCCATCCCATTACTAATTGTTCTGATGTTGTCAACACAATAGATGGAGCTCCATCTGGTCTAGAATACTGAAAAAAAAATGTTTTTAGGATTGCACAGCCAAATGTAAATGTTTATTTGATAGGTAAATCTAATTTTATCGTCACATGCTAAACTTGCATGCACGTGAACTAATTGGAATAACCATTTACTCAATCATGGGTAAGTTATTGAAATAGTTGATTTAGAACAGACATATTACATCTCCAGAATTCGTCCACCAAAACTACCCTTCTGAGTATTGCTTTTAGCTGTGTTTTATAACATAGAAGAGCAGTAGGGTCTGTTTATTAGCAAATTTGCTGTATGTTCAGACACAAACTCATCCTAAAACACAATGAAACCAGTTTCTGTGATATAACTGTAAACCTTCTGAATTTAGGATAAAAGTTACCCATATAGATTAATTTTGTGACTTTTTAGTATAGACTGTAGCCATGATTCTCAAATATTAAATGGGACCTAATACCAGTATGTGATAAGTGTTGATGTTTTCTGTGTACAAACAACATTCTCTATGCATGTCTGTGTATTCAGTATATACATAGTAAATCTGTTCCTGTAAGTACATGTATTTTGTTTCTCTTTAAACAAGTTTACAAGCACTTGTTAAAATGTTACAAGCATGAGTGTGAGTGTATTGTATATGTGTGTGTTTGTGTGTGTGTGTGTGTATGGGTATAAATATCTAAACATCTGTTTAGTATGTGTGCAAAAAATTTTTAAACTATTAATCCAAGAGATATCTTTGGAAGATCTATCATAATACATAATAGCAGTGCTTCACTTCGTATAACATACATGAAATGTAAAATTTACTAACTGCTGGCCATGTCCATTCTGAGAGGCACACACTTATAATAAACGACAGTGAGGGAACATCAATAAGCATTAGTAACTAAATCCATAGCACTGCTATCTAAAATGGAATTACCTTTGACAATGTAGTTTGATAACTGTAGGGTTTGGACTCCTTCCGTTAAGACCAGGTAGAATTATGAGTTATTTTTAGATTGGTATGCTGACTGTTCAAACGCTAAGATGATCTATATAATCATTTCTTCTCTATATGAAATATAAAAAATTAAAACTATTCAGCCACACAGTAAAAGTAATAGGTTTTTCTGAGTAAAAATTGCTTTGTAAACGCAGGGAAGAAGGTAGGAAGGTAGGTTATCAACTTTTTCAAGTAACCATTTTTCATTTGGCATATGGCATAATTATTTGAAACTGACACCAGTCAATCCTCTTAGAATTAAGAGTAAACCCTAAATAGTAAGTCTCTGAACTGTTGAACTCAGTGTAAAAATGATCACAGCTGAGACTCGGGCCCTGAGTTTTGTACCATTTCACAAGAGGGCAACTACCTGGGAGCTCAGAGCTTAGTGTGAATGAGCTAGTGACAGCTTACCAGGTCTCCCAGTCCTTCTGGAACAGCTCGAATGCGTCACCTAGATAATCTTAGTCATTCTGTCTGGTTGGTGTTTAAAACTGTGTGGTGCTCTGTATGTGAAATTTTAAGAATATTTTTGAAAAATATGTAGTATATGTATCACCATTTGTGTGTGTGTGTGTATATATATGTATATATATAAATGCATATATGTAAGAATGTGTGTGAGAGAGAGAGAGGAAACTCGAGCGAGAGTCTCCTGTTTAAGACTGTTCATACTGGTATCCTGGCGAGACTTTTCACCTCTACGGTGGAGGATTTCACACGCGGCTCAGCATCGATTTCTTTTTAATCTCTACCCTTCCATTCTTTAAACTTGGCTTATGATGTAATTTTTAAATTGTGACAAAAATTACTCTGCCCTCTTGCATTGACCTCTGCCAATCTGTTTTACAGATTTCTCCCAGCCAGAGATCTTACCGCCATTAACTTGATCTGTTTATTTTTTCATATGGACAGCCTTTGTTTTGTTACTTGTCTGTATTCCTCTCTTCTCCCTTTTCAGAATCAAACTCTATTTTTGCTTTTTTTGATGAAGTAGTACCCAAATGTGAAATCTTGTGTTCTCTGTCAGTTCCTTAACATGAGCCAGAATACTTTCTGCTATCCTCGTGGCGCTTTCAGGGTTTCTTACTGCTGACATATGGACTCTGTGAGTAGAATGTTCGAAGCAGATTCCTGCCGCCTGTGTCAT
Source organism: Thryonomys swinderianus (assembly GCA_004025085.1). Lineage (NCBI taxonomy): Eukaryota > Metazoa > Chordata > Mammalia > Rodentia > Thryonomyidae > Thryonomys > Thryonomys swinderianus. Next base: position 28,847 of record PVIC010013782.1, on the reverse strand, counting down.
TCTTGAGGGTCACATGTACCTATTGTGAAAATGTGAAGCTGTATTTCTGAACCTGAAATAAACTGTAACATTTGAAGGACCCTCCCTTTCCTCATTCTTGTATATGAGACATGTCTATGCATTTAGGTAATACCTGGGGTTACAAAAATATATATAGCTCTTGTGCTTGAAATGGGCTAGAACTACCAAAATGGAAAATGGCAACTTTTTGTTTTTCTGTCATGAATCAGGGGAAAGAGAAAGGTTTTTTAAAGACAACAAATTGGATAAATCAAAGGCAAGAAATGGGCGAGATTTTTTCCCCCTATTTGAAATAATTTTTGGAGTAGACTATAAACCTTAGATAGCTAGAGTGTATAGGATGTTTACCACTGGAAAATAAGGATTTGTCAAGAAGTCTGGGAAGGAGAAATGAGGTTCTGCCCAAATGCAAGGTCAACGGAAGGCATATCTTCTGGAAAATAACCGACCCAACAGTTCACCTCCGTTATTTACTTCAGCGGCTTTAGGCCGGGGTTGTGTCGTGTGCTTGTCCTAGTACACACAAAACTCTGAATGACAGAATCACGTAGAAGGGCAGTGATAGGTCCCTCTCAGAGCTCTGCTGGTTTGGCACAGTAGTATCTGAGGCCCAGGAGGAAGGTCAGGGATCGGGAGACTTGAAGCAGATCAGAGACGCATGTACAGCGTGTCTTACTGAGCATGGGGTAGCATTCAGGTGATTTTCTGTTACTTTGTCCTTCTCTCAAAAAAAAAAAAAAAAAGAGAGGGCCGGAGGGTTAGCTCAGTGGTTCCGGTGCCTGCCTCACAAGCGCAAGGTCCTGAGTTCGATCCCCGGTAACCACATATGATGGTGGGCGTGGTGACTCACACCCACCTGCAATCAACACCACACACCAGAGTGCCGGGCATGGTGGCTCACGCCTGTAATCCTAGCACTCGGGAGGCAGAGGCAGGAGGATTGCCAAGTTTCAGGTTTGCCTGGACTACATTGTGAGCTGAGGGCCAGCCTGAACTACAAAGTGAGATCCTGTCTCAAAAAAACAGCTATGTTAAATTAGTTCTGTTGCCCCTTGAGACTGTTATGAAAAGCGACTTGGTTGGGTGAGAATTAAAGATCATCGAAGAAGAATTTAGAAGAGTACCTATTTCTGCTGCCTTTCTTGGCTTTCCCAAGCCATCAGGTCCACCCACTGTTCTAGGATGGTAAACTACCTGAGCAGTGGGCAAACAACGCAAATGGAGAGTGTTTTGTCAGATTTTCATAGAATGGAAATAAAATTATAAGCAAAAGCTTCCTAGGGATCTCGCCAAAGGATTGTCAGCATCAGAATGAATTACAGCCCTGAGATCCATCCAGGAGAACCCAGGCAGTTCATTGATCTTAATAATAATGGAGTCTTTCATGTGTAAATACCCCATGTTCCACATACAGATTTTCCTATCACTTTACCTTAGTGTTTAACTCGAACCACTTTATTATTTTTCAGAATGTTTAAGAAAATGTAACTTTAAGTTATAATCTTTATTAGGTTGATTTGCTTAGGTGGTACATACTGGCATGGTGAGCTTTGAAATTGGTTAACAATTCACTATCCAGATTTAGGACCCCAGCTTTCAGGATGGGAAGGAAACAGCATGAGATACCTTTGTAGCTCTCCAGGTGAAAGGCCTGATGTGATCAGCTCTTGCTTTCAAGCTCTCTAACTACTACAGAGAATTCTGGAAATGAAGTAGCAAAAACACAAACTGCCCAGATTAATGAGAGAACTGCTCTGACATAGTCACTAAATGTTGACATTGGCAACAGTGGATTTTTTCATTTTGTTTCATTTTGTTTCGTTTTGTTTTGTTTTGCAATGAGAGGAAAGTTAGATGCGAGATAAGTCAAATGAAAAGAGCTGTCTCAGCGGGTGGGTCCCTGATCAAAGCAAACGTGCTAGCTGCGTGTGAAGTATGTTCGAAGACAAAGTTTCTGATCTTATTCCTGGAGTAGGCCATCCAACTAGCTCCAGCAGGAAAGGGATTTGGCTTTTGCCCATACAAAGTCCTTCCAGCTCTGTGGATTTGCTGTTCAGTTTAATGGCTCACCTCTCCACCCTGCTGAGGTAATTAAAGTGTTCTAAAGCCCCTTCAGAATTCAAAAATAGTTTCTGTTTGCCGGCCAGGTGATAAATCTCACCAGCCTGACAGAAATTCAATTACACTTCCTTCATGAAAGCACCAGGACCCATTACCTGGTTCTCTCGAGCTAAAGGCTCCCAGATCCCCCACAGTGGAAAGGTTAGGTACCAATAACAAGTTCTCCATCATTTCAATGGATGGAAGGCCCCGCTTTACGGTAGCCAGTTTAAATTGGACTAAAAACAATTGGTCTTGGCTTTGGAGAAGAGCAGCTCAGAAATAGCTACCCATTTGCATCTGTTCATGCCACACAAAAGAGAAAATATACAGGGTTTTTTTGGTTCTTGATTTTATAGACAGCATAGCTCCACTCAACAAAGTGTGTTGTTAAATACTTGGTCAAGTAACCAAAGCAAATCCCCCAAATCAGCAGGGCATGAGATAACCTCACGGTTCTCTAGCCTGTTTCAGGGCCGAGTTCATTACTGATTGAGTTTGAAAGAGGAAATGATGGAGTAGAATTTTGCTGGAAATTACTGAGAAAGCTGTGTGTGGCCTGCTACTTGTGTACTGCACAGCTGTCCATGGCAATGCAGAGTTGCTGTGTCTTCTCGATCTACAAATCACCTTCCTGCCAATACCAGAGAAGCTGATGTCAAATGAAGCCCAGCTCTGGAGTACTTCATAATCCATGGCCACGAGAGAGGCACAAGCCAGATGAGGGATATGGAGAGAAAGTCCAGCAAACTAAACTGCACGTACTCCAAACACACTTCAGAATAAGTCAGTTGCATCTAGCTCTTAGAGTGAAATCTTACAAAATCTTGGGGTCACCATGGACCAGCCCTCACTTTGAGCGTCCTTAGGCCTGATTCCAGGCTGTCACAAGCCAAAACTATTCACCTGGAGCAAATTCTTATTTAAAAATACTTTCTGTGAGATTAACCTTTGTTTTCTGCATTGTGATTTCATTGCCCATTGATGTCTCGACATCTTCTCATTTCCTTCATTTTAAAATAATTTCACTTGCCATATTTCTGTGCCAATTCCTGTTCCCCCTATAGAGATTGCAGAATATTCATAGAAGTCCTTAGAAATAACTGAGCATTACAAAATTTGGGGTGGGAATCAAATATGCAAGATGTAATGGTATTTGGCTCTGGTGCTAGCCCTAGTTCTCCTAAAAATGACTGTGAATTTATAATTCCATGGTGCAAAATAATAAGACTATTAAGTAGGCTCAGACTTAGCACACCACTGGTAGCCACAAAATGTCCTGGAAATTGTTAAGGTTGTCTTATGGCCCTTTCATCTCCCCTGCATGTGTGCCTGCTTTTACATTTGTTTTGTTTTGTTTTGTTTTGTTTTGTCTGATTTGAATTTGACATTCATGGAATATGTTTGGGTGCTACTATTTTGATTTATCTTATAATTTAAACATTGTTTTCTTCCTTCCTCTGCATTTGTGTTTTTCTTTCTGTTATTTTGTTTTGTTTTGTTTTTACTAGGCGACCCCCTCCTGCAGTTCCAGGACGACCATCTTAACCCCCATCATCCATCTCCTTTTGTCTCCAACAACATGTCTGTCTGTGGTATTTAAAAGCCTTTCATTTGCACTATATGTCATATGTACATAAAAACTTTTATTTTTGATCCTTGTCTATAATAAAAATAAAGTTTATTCTATATAAAAATGAAAAGCGTTTGTTTCTTTTTCTAAAGACTTGAAATAAGAATTTGTTTCAGCTAAAACCAGGTAAGGTGAACAATACAAAATTTGATATTTTAAGGAGATTAATGAAAAAGGTTAAGTCCATAAAGCACTGTGATTTAAGATGCTCTTTGTTAGAAAATAATAATCTATATTCAATGGAGATTTCTATATAAAAGAAAAATTAATGAAATTTCTGAGTGTCTAGAAAAGACACAGAAAACTAAATAAATTCAGTCTGCCTCCAAGAATCCTGTTAATAATTATTGCACCAAAATATTCTTCTTAATTTTTTTTTTTTTTTTTTTTTTTTTTTGTGACAGGGTCTTGCTTTGTAGTTCAGGCAGGCCCTGAGCTCACTAGGTAGCCCAGGCAAGTTTCCAACTGAGCAATCCTCCTGCTCCTGCCTCCCGAGTGCTGGGATTACAGGCCTGAGCCACGACACCTGGCACTGTGGTATGTAGTACTGATTCCTGGTGGGTGTGAGTCACCACGCCTGGTATTGTTGAATGTGGCTACCAGGGATTAAACCAGGGACCTTGTACTTGCTAGGCAGGCACCGGAACCACTAAGCTAAATCTCCAGCCCTATTCTTCCTAATTTTAACATTTTTCTAAATACTCTTATGTAAGTTCATGGAAAAATGCAAGTCTGAAACACATAACCTCACAATTTTTATTTGGCAGTTCATGAGTTAAAGCATATCATGAAGTGGGCACAGTGGCATATCCCTGTAATTTCAGCTATTAAGATACTGAGGTGTAGGAGGTTCTCAAATTTAAGGCCAGCCTGGGCAACTTAACAAGACCATCATGTCAGGGAGGAAGGGCAGAAAGAGAAGGGAAGGCAGGAGGAAGGAAGGGAAATGGAAAGAGGGAGGGAGGGGGAAGGAGAGGAGGAAGGAAGAGAGGGAGAAATTGGGGAGGAAAGGGGCAGGGAGGGAGGAAGGAGCACATTCAAAATAGAAGTAAAATAAGTCAAGGAAATGTTGACACCTTGAGAAGATTCTCCATGATGTCAGTAAAATACAAGAAAAACCAAATCTTTATTAATTTAAGGGAAAACATAACTTTGTATGCCTTAATCCTCAAAAGATAATTCCTAGACTGAAATTCCAGCCCATTGTATTAAAATATCTCAGGCTTAGCAACATATTTACTAAGGCAGTACAGTACATTCTGCCTCGGGGCGTGACAGCCTTCCCAAATGCTTTTAATTTAATTCAAAACATTGTGACAGTTTATGGAGTGTTACTATCATTTCAAAGCAGACCTCGTCAGCGGAGATCACTCTTCTGTGAACAGCCCCATTCAGCTGTGTACAAGAAGAATACTCCAAGTCCCGAGAGTCAGTCTCTCCTCAGCGCTTGTATTCTGCTCACCTCATTGGTGTTGGACTTACCTCTGACCTGCCTGAGCCCTGGCAGTGAGAGGAATGGGGAAGATGTGGACAGCTCTCCGCATCCAATAGTAGAGGCCTCTCATTAATGTTTTTAGACACTGAAATGTCTTTAGACAGTAAAAATACGTTTATCAACTGAAAACTACACTCATTGCAAAACCAACCTGTCAGGTTGAAAGTTTCATGTCCTATATTTCATCCATTTTCAATGTATCCTGGGTCCGTGGTGACCAGTCATAGTCACGAAGCCCAAAGACTCCAAAGCAAGTTGTAGCCCTGGAGGTGATTGAGTTGGTGCAAAATAATGTAAACGGTTCTGCCCTTCCCTTCACTCGCTCTGGGCACTTGGCTTTATGATCAATGCTTTTACTGCATGACACTCTTAAGATCGAGGATCCTCCCCGCAACAGACACTATCCCCAGGTTATCCCCCCAAGCTAAAACAGAGCTCATCAAGGGGAAGATTTCCTCCAATTCACTTTTATAAGTGTTTACTTTTTTTTTTTTTCATTTTGTCTGTCTTTTTTTTTTTTTTTTTTTTTTTTTTTTTTTTTTTTTTTTTTTTTTTTTTTTTTTTTTTTTTTTTTTTTTTTTTTTTTTTTTTTTTTTTTTTTTTTTTTTTTTTTTTTGAGACAGAGTCTCACTTTGTAGTTCAGGCTGGCTCTGAGTTCACTATGTAGCCCAGGCAAGCCTCGAACTCAGCAATCCTCCTGCCTCTGCCTCCCGAGTGCTGGGATTACAGGCGTATGTGGTATCGATGGCTGGTGAGCGTGAGTCACCACACCCAGCATTGTATGTGGTTACTGGGATCAAACTCAGGACCTTGCGCTCGCGAGGCAGGCGCTGGAACCACTGAGCTAAATCTCCGGCCCCATCGTTTTGTCTAAGTCTTAAAGAAGAGCTTATTTTTAACCATGCACAGTTTAGATGTTTAGACTTTAAATTGACCTAATGAAAAAGGAGAGAAGAAAACTCTGGTCATAGCAGAGTGAAATGGTAACCTTAGTCTCTTCAGCATAGAAGTGTGTTCCCTTCCCCCTCAGGATCTACAGTCAAGAAAAGAGAATGAGGAAGTGAACAAAGGGAAACACCAGCATGGATGTAGTCTGTTAAGGGTTGCTAATATGTACTTTTATTAGTAGCATTTCCATATCCCACACTCCAGCTCTCCATCAACTCTGTTTCTAGCTCACCTCTGCCCTCCATACCTGAGAGAACTGGAAAGCTTATTATTCAGGGTTGATCATTAACTCAGGAAGGTCAGAATTACAAAATCAAACTACGATGCCTTTAGTAGACATATTCCTTAAAGATTATCATGCCTTTATTTATGCATCAAACATTCCTTGAACTGGAATAATCTCCTGATCCCTGGGAGTGCCAGAGAAGTAACAGAATCCATGCTTATCCAGTGGCTAAGTCAACAGTTGAATCCAGTGCTCTGAGAAGGAAAGGTTGGCTCATCTTTCCAGCAAAAAACTGTTTGTGTTAAGTGCTGACAGTGATTGAAATTGCACATTGACTATCCACTTGCCCCAGTGTAGGCTAATGTTCTAGAATGTGGGGATTGTGACTTCTGACAAAGAAAGGAATAATGGAACTCACTTTGACCAATCACAAAGCCAAACACTCTCTCCTGATGGGTTATGTAATACAAGACTCTAACTCACTGTGCTGGTTGGCTGAGTTTTGGAACCATAACCCAGTGACTCGCTTTAGCTCGTGAGCAAGAGTCTGTGGATTCGACAGATAACTGAGACACAGTTTTCCCCTGGCAGCAGGGAGGGGAGCTAGAGTTCCCCAGGCTACCGCTGGAAAACCCAAAACCACTGAAGATATGGGAAAAAGGTAAGAAGAAACAAAGAAAAGTCCAGTCCTTTCCTTGTGAGGCCTCCCTGTGATTAATGTCTGTAAGCTTCAGAGACCTGATATACACTGAGATATGGTTACTTCCCAGAAGTTCTGAGCCTGAGAAGCGGGAAATGACTGGTGCTTCTTTACAAGCAAGGATATTTTAATGGGCTTAGAAAATGGTATCCTTCAATGCTCTCAATCCTATAACAGGGGTGGTGAACCACGGGCACCCAGCCAACTGTTATCCCTGAAAGCTCTGAAAGGTTCGCCATCCCTATACTGTGGATTAAAAAAGGTACTTGCCGCCAGACGTGGTGGCTCACGCCTGTCATCCCAGCACTCAGGAGGCAGAGACAGGAGGATGGCTGAGTTTGAGGCTCTCCTGGGCTACATAGTGAGCTCAGGACCAGCCTGAACTACAAAGCGAGACCCTGTCTCAAAAAAAAAAAAGGTACTTGCCAATATTTGGTTCATACCTGAGCATTATATATATATATAATATATATATATTATATATATATATCCTCATAAAATTGATAACAGAATCTTTAGCTCCAGTTTCCTGAGATTCTAAAATAATGCTTTCCAATGTTAAACTATGAGGAGGCCATTTTAATGAATGTGACTCACAGAAAGACTGCTCCTGTGAGCCTCTATGATTACTAGTTTGTGAGTAAATCACGTTGAGCTTATTGACATTACACCACTTTAAGTTCCCCATTTAAAGACATACCAGCTGCCTCTAATGTCATAGTGTACACTTGTTCATTTTAACCGCCATTATTTAATGCCTCAAGTTCCTATTGCAATACTCCCAACACATTAAGATCAGAGGCTGAGGCAGGAGGATCGACACTAGTTCAAGGTCAACCTGAAATACATAGTGAGGCCTCATCTCCAAAAAACCAAAGCAAACCGAACCAAAACAAACAGAAATAACATCTTTTGCAGGATTGACACAAAAAGTAAGATAATGTAAATGTCAAGTGCCTAGGACGGTGCCTGGGACACATTGGGTGCTCTAAGATATAGGTGCGATTATTTCCTCAAATCCCCATGTGCCATTTGCTACCAGAATTCATGGAAAATTCAAGGTGTGGTAGTTACTTCCTTTACCACAATTCAGCAAGAATTCCAAACTCGGCTTGAATGGCATGTAAAAGAAAATATCAATAGTCTCCACTAGATGGCACTGTGCCCCAGATCGACTTCCTTGACTTCAGAAGTTTTGAAATACTGTATAACTGTGTGACGGATGCCCTCTACTGACTTTGCTTTTTCCGGAGCTTGCGACTTTGGCTCTGAAGATGTAGATGATGGATCCATGGCATTATATGTTTGCTCAGTATGGAGATTCATACCCACAGCTACCCAAATCCTTTCTCAGAAGCTCACACACCGACACTAACACGCTCTCCACGCAGCCCTGTGCGGTTCTTCACTCACGTGCACGGTTCTTCCGGCGACGCCAGAATCAGAAGGCAGCTGCGCCGCAGGACCCAACAAAACCTCGCGGAGCCTGTCACTCCATCTCTCCCCGACCCGTTCCAGCCCAGCTGCAGTTCTTGCAAAGACACCTGCGATAATCGACTTAAGGACAGATTTACTTTCAGTCCCTGATCCCAGGCTGCACTGTTTTGGGGCCACGGTGAGGCAGGGCACGGTGGGGAGTGCTTGGCTCTTGGCAGCCGGGAAGCCGAGACAGGAAGGTCCCACCGAGGCAACGCCAGCTGGAGAACTTCCTCCTCCATCAGGCTTGTGACCAAGTCTTCCCCTGTTCCTCTGGAAAGCGTTAAGATCCAAACCGTACCGGCCACACCTTGCAGGGCCGAGCTGCTCCCCACCCCTCTTCCTGCAACAATCCCTGCAGGCGACCAGGGCAAGAAGCAGAGGTAGGAAGGGCGTGGGGGGAGGGGCAGGTGTGATCGAAAGATTCACTGAAACCAGTAAGAACACACTGCTATTTCTTCCCCTCAAAATAATTCCCCTTCCTTCAAACACACTCACCCACGGTTCATGCCACTTTCTGAAGCAGCTCTGGAAGTCCTCTCCTGTGAGCGCCTTTAGTTGAGCTGTCATAGCTCCCACAATTCCTGAATGGCTTTAAAACGTTCACCTTCCATGGTCAGTTTGACTTTGAGAAAAGGCCAGGAGTCCCCTGGTCGGAGCCAGTGAACACGGTCAGTGAGGAGGACGCACTGTCATTTCTAGCAGCCGTATTTTAAACCAATTCGGGACCTCAAGGTGACCGTGAAGAGGCATCCACAAGAGAATTGCTAGAACTGCTTCAGATGGTGGCAAGAATAGTATGCTCAGACAAGGGGAGCATTTAGAGGGAGATTAATGGAAATGTGTTGACTGTAAAATTCAATTTTTAAGCATTCACCATTACGTTTTGATCACACTGCATACGTGCAAGGATCTGACAGGTTACCTCCTCTACATGTTTGTCACAAATCTAAATCATTGATACTCTGCCCCTTTCAGTGAGATTTAAACGAAAAGGCTGCTCAGTTCACTGAACTGGAGAATAATCCCCAGCACCTAGGGAAAACCAAGTAATTCCTAGGCCTCAACTCCTGCACACCCACACCCTCCTAAGGCTCAGCGTTTATGTATAATTTTCCTTAAGTCTTTTCATGATCTTTATAATCCTGCCCTGTACAACTCTGCAGAATTACATGCAGTGTATTAAACTGCATTTTGTCTTAAACTTACCCTGCTCAAATTTCTAGTATCTTCTAAGTCATTATTTGGTAAACAAATCACTATTTGCTTTCACCCTTCACAGTCTGGACACCTGGCAGTCAATCTGGGGACTCAGGCATGCTAAGGCTCGCGTTCTACTGGTGAGCAACCCCGCCCCCACGCTTAGTATCTTACAGGCAGTGCTGCATCGCCGTTATCCAGGCTCCGTTCTGCTCGCTCCCCCATTTTCACAGGGCAGCCCCCCTTCTCTTTTGATATATATCGTCTGGCTTTTTCTAGTTTCTGGGACCTATTCTTTTCTTTTTTTTCTTGAGACAGGGTCTCGCTTTGTAGTGCAGGCTGCTCCTGTGCTCACTATGTAGCCCAGGCAAGCCACCGCGAACTCAGCAATCCTCCTGCCTCTGCCTCCCTGGTGCTGGGATGACAGGCGTGAGCCACCACGCCCGGCTCTGGGACCTATTAATTCCTTGCTAGTCTAGTTGCACAGCAACCAGTCAGTACAAGCGAAAGCTAGGGAAGCGATCTCTCTCACAGACGCACTCACACCCTCTTCCTTGTCTGCTCTGCAATCCCTTGCTCTCTCCCACCTGCTTTCCCAAAAATCATCAGACAACTTGATGGATGAGGTATTTTTTTAATAAGTAGAAAGAAGCTGTATCACTTCATTTGCTGCTGCAAATAATAAACGAGAACCAATAATTTAAGAGGGAACCAGAAAGCTTTTCCATGCACAAACTAGCAGAAAGGACAAACACCTTCACCACAAAAGCCTTTGGTTTGCTTCTGAGTGGCAATTTACCCACAGCAGCCAGCTGAATGGAATCTAGTTCACCCCGTACACAGCACGATGCTCGTCTTAGCATCCCCCGAAGTCCCTCCATTAGCTGAGGAACTTGGACAAGTCTTCTTTGATTTCAGCTTCATCCCAAGGCCCATGAATGTTTTCCTTAAAGAGCTGCAGGCGAATGAGGTAGAAAGGGCAGAGACAGGAGATGGAAACCAGCAAAAGGGCAAAGAGTACAGCGCCCACGGTGCTGATGGACAGCAGGCCTCCCAAGGCTGAGAAAGCAAAGAGCAGCGTGACGCCCACGTAGCTCCGGGGCGTACACGCCTTCAGCTTCCTCTGTAACATGGGCCACAGGGCAAAGATCTGGATGGCAAAGGTCACCATGATGAAGGCGTGCAGGGACTGGGGAAGACGCGAGGCCAGGCAGACAGATGCAAAGATGGCCATGTTCAGGGACAGTGTGCTGGATACGATGGCGGCATTGGCACCATAGTCAAAGAAGATGAGATGACCCAACAGCATGAAGACCGACATGGCGTAGATGGTGTCTGTGCTGACGGACTCCGTCAGGGTCTTCAGCACCGGAGAAAAACCGTATGTGAACGTAATGAAGACGAGGGCGCTCTTCAGGTCAGCCCAGCGGGTCCGCCCGCTCTTCTGCCGCCCCTCTCCTCTGTCAATGGCATCGAACAGGACATATCCAAAGAGGGAGGACGCCAGGCCTGTCCCAAAGAGCCAGTGAGGGGCCAAAAGACCCTCGTCCATATACCACCAGATAACCACAAACACACACACACTGCACAGCTGTTGTACCAACACACTAGACTCAAACACCACAGCCCAGTATTGGTATTTCCGGGCATGAATGTTTTTCCGCAGCTCTTCCAGGAACCGAGGGTCCACATAATTATCAGGGAAGGGCTGGTGCTTATACAGCACCTTCTGCCATTTGACCTCGCTGGTGTCAGTCGCAGGTGGGTCAGACATCTTTCTCTTTCCCTCAAACTCGGGTGAAGTCTTCTGCCTCTCAAATGTCCACGTGGGGCTTACTTTTCATGAAGTTCTGAGATAAGAACTCTCTGGAAATTTCATGCTGGGATGTCAATAGACTTTCTTCATTTTCAAAGGCAGCAACCCAGGCAAGGCTTGCAAGAGACTCATTTGTTCTCTGCGGCAGGACAACACAGTCAAGTACCTAGAAGAAAGAAAAACTTGTAAATATGGTATATGAAAGTTAGCCAAGATCAGCAGTAGGACTCAGTTAAAAATCAAACCAACTCATTTTAGTAAGAGTCTAAATAAAATGCATTTGGTGGTGTCTTACAGTTTGGAACACTAAAATTGTATTTTTTTGTTTGCAAATTCAGACTTCCATAAGTCTAATGACTTTTTTTTTTTTTTTTTTTGAGACAGGGTCTTGCTTTGTAGTTCGGGCTGGCTCTGAGCTCACTCACTACGTAGCCCAGGCAAGCCTGGAACTCAGCAATCCTCCTGTCTCTGCCTCCCGAGTGCTGGGATTACAGGCGTGAGCCACCACGCCCGGCACTGTGGTATGTGGAATTGATTGCTGGTGGGCGTGTCTCCACACCCCGCACTGTATGTGGCTTCCGGGGATGGAACTCAGGGCCTTGCGCTTGCGAGGCAGGCACCGGAACCACTGAGCTAATCCTGCGGCCCAGTCTAATGACTTTTTAAATAATTTTTAAAGTTTAATTAGTACATGCAGTTTACAATCACCTTGGGGCACCATTACACCTACATATTACAGCCTGTTTCTTTTCGAATCCTCTTTTCCTGCCTTTCCTCTCCCATCTCCTCCTCCAGGTCCCCTATGTATTTTCCATTTTAAAATTATAATCCTTTGAAGAATAGGTGTGTTAGCTATCACTTAAGCACCCACTATGTGCTAAGTACCTTATGTACTTTTTAATTTTAATTTGCACAGCTTTGCAAGTTGGCATTAATTAGTCTCATCTCAACGAGTCCAGAGTTATTTCAAACTGCTTAGGTAGCCTCGGCCCAGGTAACACGTATGTGAGTGATGGGGCCAGGATTCAAACCAAAGTCTACAATCAAAAAGTCTGTGGCCCACAGCACTGTACCCGCCCACATCACCCAAGGTCTGCGCTGCTGCAGCTTGTGCAAATTTACGCGGGCAGAGAGAGCCAACAGGAAACTGAATTAACAAGAGTACGAGCTCTCCTCTCCGGCTTAACCCAGTTCCAGGACTCCCAGAAACGATCCTCCCCCCGAACTGAGCTCGCCGTCCCGTTACAGCACCATTATCCTACTTTAAAAGGAGAAAATACTCTGAGGATCGAAGACGACAAACGGTGCTTTTCCACAAAGGGCAAACCACAGTCCGAAGCGCCTGTGTCATCCAGCGACTCCAACAGCGAGGATCTGAGGTCCGGCCTCGTCTTTCCGGGGAGCCTCGCGCGGCCGCCGCCCGGGGCGCCCCTCACTCTCCGGGCTCCGAAGTGGGCGGGCCGGAAACGCCGAGGCCCCTCGGAACCCACCTGCCTGCCAGTCCCTCGGGGTGCGCCGGGAAGAGGACGCGCACCCCGCCGCCTTCCCTATCCGGGGCACCCAAGGGAGACTGCGGCCGAGAACTTCCGGGTCCGGCTCCACTGGAGGCCAGAGCGCCCTTCCGTGACCGAGCCGGGCGGGCGCGCTGCTGCCCCCTACTGGCTGCTCGGCGCCGCACACTCCACAAGGCGCCTGGGAGAGAGAGGCAGTGCCCTAGAAAGGCCCCCAGGGGCCGGGCAATGGACTGGGTAAACAGCGCAGGCGACAGGCGACGGGCGCGGAGGCTGGACTGGCCGGAGACAGCAGTAGCCTTTGTTGATGAACTCCTCAGCTCCAGACTCCCTCTGCTCCCATTGCTCCTTGGACAGACCCTTCTCCAGACACCACAGAAGTCAAGCCCTGCTTCTGTGCTCAGGATACAGCAGTGAACATAAAGGGAAAGCTCCCAGCTCTCGCGGAACTTGCTCTCTTGTGCAGTGACTTTTCCCGTGATGGCGTCATCAGAAGGGGGTAATTTGTCTAACTGGAAGTGGGTGACCCGAGATCAACAGTACCTGGTTGTCTACGGGTTCAAAGCTTTCTTCTTTCCTAATCTTTGCCTTCTGACTAGGGCGGAAGGCCCTGTGTCTGAAAACACAGCTTGGAACTAGAGTTGCTTATATTCAGCTAAGTTCATTGAAGCACTACAGGATGTAACAGATGAAGGGAGTGGAACATGGGATCCAGTGGATCCAGGACCCAAAAATGGGAACCCATTTACTCGGGAATCCACGTTATCAGAGCTTTAATTTCTTCTTCTTTAAAAGGGGAGCAACAAGTATTTATTTTTCGCGATTTTATGGGATGGGTAGTAGAACGAGATATAAAAGTGTTTTACCAAGTGTGAACCACTGATGGCTACTATTAGCTTATTTTGGTCCTTGTACTGACAACAGTGGTTGAATCTGACACAGTCTGAAATGGGGTCTCTCTGTTCCTCCCTAGATTGCTGTTCCAAAATTTGACAAGATTCCTTGGCTTAGTGAGGCCAGCCATACGAACAAGCCTATTAGTGCTCAATCTCCCCAAAAGGTAACAGCTCCACCACTGAAGTTTGCAAGAAAGTTCTCACATCGGACGTTTTCTTCAGGGAGAGAGATGTTTTCAGAGGGTTGTATCTGATTAGTTGAGAAACCAAATCAAGTAATCAAAAACCAGAAATGTCCTGGATTCTCAGACAAAGGTGAACTCTTGGCGGGAGGAAATGATACTCCACCTTTCTCTGTACCACCACGACTCAAAAGCACGAGAGAAATTTGTCCCTAGACATTCCTTCTCAAAACACTCTACCACCATCTTCATCACCCCATCTTTTTCTCCTCTGTTTTAGTTTGAAATTTTCACTTTCAAACCATCAGAAGCCTAAACCTATAACTCCCCATCTTTCTGGAGTAAAGCTCCCTGTGTATAACTTAGAGATAGTTTCTCGCCTCTTCTAATGAAGGTACGATTGGACACATATTTCTGCTTTGCCAAATTGGAGAAATTTGAGTGGAGGGACATTTCAGCCTCCACTTGAAATAACTGGGCTTCTTCATTTTTCCCCATTTTTTTCCTGGTAAAATGGTCCCATGGTCTAGTGATACAACCTGGTCTGGGAAAATGAAAGAAAGGCTGAAACAGGAGGAGGTCAGGGGAAAGGCAGGGCCAGTGACCATGTCATAGGCACCACAGGCTAGGAAGGGTCAGCTCCTTGGCATGTGAGGCAGCTTTCTAGAAAGATCTCTGACAGGACCTTCACTCCTCTAGTTACCTGCCACGTGCCCTCCTGCTGCTGTGTACATTTATGTCCATAAGGGGTATTCCATCGCTGTCCACGAGGAACATTCCTGCTACAGTGACACATAACCTTTGTTTTATTTGCCAAACTGTAAAACACCACAATCTCAGTGAACAGCTTTATTTTTGGGGTAAATGCACAAGTTCACACTATTCATTCCTTTTTGTTCTTATTTATCTTTAAGTCTATCTATAAAACAGATAATACGAGGTTCAATAAACCCAGAGCCTTGCTTAGGAAATGAAAAGACTAGTATAGTCCTTATTAAGAGTTGTTAATACTTCA
>PVIC010013782.1:0-13528 GCA_004025085.1 Thryonomys swinderianus | reverse complement strand
TTTAATTGCAATTCTGATTTAAAGTGATAGAGCCACCTTGTGGGCATTCTAAAACGGCTGGACAGCACCTGTGGGGTGCCCCGAGCTCACGAGGGACAGGACAAGAGGGTCATTGGAGAGAGGAGGACAGGATGATTAAAGTATCACAATTCCTGAGGCTTAGAAACTGCTCCTGTGCCCAGCTCTGTGGGTTCCCTCTTTTTCTCTTTTTGGCAAAACTGTTTTCTGAGGTCTCGGAGAACAGTTCTCAGGGTGCTCCACGTAGTTCGTGATGCTGGGCCAGCTCCGAGAGCACCGCCCGCGAGAGATGAAAGCACGTGCAGTGACGCGTGTTCAGGGTCCCCCAGCTGGGCGCTTTGGAGACATTTGCATTTCCCAGGTGGACCCGCCGTGTCGAAGCCGTGATTCTCATCAGCTTCCAAAGCCCTTTCGGTCACACTGAGTCCCGTTTATGTGAGATGAATATGCACCGAAGAAGTCTAAACGGGCCGATTTGTATTTGCTGGTCGGCGTGTGGGGGTCAGGTCCAAGGCAGCCCATTCCCACGTCAAAGACAAAGTCGGCTGAAGGAGCTGGAGGAGGAGGACTCGCCTCTCCCGGTGAAGCCCAGGGGCCAAGGGAAGTGAGAAGAAAGGAAGCAATAACCGCCTTAGGAGCAAACCTTTCACGCGCCTTTTCTTCACCTGAACAATGAACAATGAAATCTCTCCTCAGTAGAAAGGAGAGGTGCTCTTGGAAAACCCATCAGAGTCCCAAGTTTCCCAGGGGCACTCACGGCGCTGTGTACACGGGCAATGAGGGGTCGCCAGGTCCCCACGGGCCTTGGGTGCTCACCCTGCAGTAAAGGGAGCCCGGGTGACGAGTCAGGCCTCTGTGCAGAGGGTCAGAGCCGTCCAGACACGCCTCGTGTCACTGGGCTCCAGAGCAAAGGTGGCCGGAAAGTAGTTCATTGTGAGGAAACAGGTTGCTGCCGTGTGCGGGGACACGAGCGCCAGGCCCCAAAGGACACGCACGAGTCAGACAGCGAGAATGACAGTCCGTAGGGACAACCTGGGCTGCGTTTTCCCATGAGCTTGTGCGCTTAGGAGTGGTCTTGCTCCGCCCTTATTTGTACACTGTGGACAGTATAGACTCGTCACTGGTTAGTCTAAAACCAAAGGAAATGAAGAGCAGAAGTGATAAAGGAGGGCAAAGCTATCTCTTCGAGCCCATGAAAGGCCGGAGCTTCCTAGGGCAGGACTGGGGGGGACGGGGCTCTCTCTGAAACAGCGAAGGGCCTGGTTCCCGATGTCGGGCTATGTTTCTAACTTTTTCTTTGACTGCTTAGATATAACTCCTCTTCCGCTGCTTTTCTGACTTCATCAAAGAGCCATGTGAATTCACCTATTTTGTTCCAAGTTCCAGATGCCTCATCTAAGGTACTTAATCTTTTTTAATTGATATGAAACCAAGAGCAGTTCTAGGAAGACATCTAGTATGAAAGCATTTCCTCTCTCAGGCAGCACTAGGCCTGGCATATCATCAGTGTTCCGTAACTAGTATGTGTTGAATGAAATGAATTAGCATCAGCTCCTCCTCTGTCTCAAATGCCTTAGAGAATCAGTCCTCAGAAAAGAATAAAAGAATACAGTTAGAATCATCAAAAGGGAAAACCAAGCAATAAGTACAGAACAATCGATCCCAGACCTATCATGACTGCTTCTCGGGTCTGTAACTAGATTAATCCTTGTTCCTGGAGTTTCTAACCACTTCCCTCCTATCAGTTATTTATGTCTCCCACTTACATATCCCTACACCTGTGGAATTTTACATTAGAAATTCTTGCCCGGCCAAGTCACAGAAAACAACAAGAACCAGCAGACCCAGCAACAGGCCTCCCAGCTGGTCTCTAGATGCCCCGTGTAGACAGGCTGCCGACTGCCTGCTTACCCCACCTTGGCTCCACGTCTGCGTGGAGAAACCAAGACACTGAGACACCAGACGCCAAGTTTTCTAGGCCGAGGGTGAGGGAGGAAAGCAACAATAATGAGCAGAGGAAAAGCGAGGCCTTCCTCTAGTCAGTGATGGCGAATCTTTTAGAGATGAATGACCAAACTAGAACTTGGGTCCCACTTATTTAACGCAAAGTGCCAACACTGCGACTCAACCTGACTCCTGAAGTTATAATTTAGAAAAGAACAACTCATGCATGAACATCTTTCCTTCTAAAAGGAAAACAAACAGCGTGGGTGCCGTAGGTTTACGAACAGCGCTAGTTGAACTTAGCATTTTTATGGCTGCAGTACTCATAGATGGCCACTAGGGAGCAGTCAAGAGCAACAGCTGCTCGGCCAACGAGCTCGCCGCCCGAGAGTCCTGCGGGGAGAGACCGTGGGATCCCCACCCCCTCCGCCTGGGGCCGACCCTCCACGAGGTGGTGCATGAGAAAGAGCTGCCCTTGCGAGCGGAAATGCTGCTGGGAAACCTGGGATTCCTGTTCCGCTGGGACAGCAAGCAGGTGCTTCCAGTTGGATCCTTGCGCGTCACAGAGCCCCCCTGAAATCGGAATCGGGCCCCGAGTGGCTGTGAGCCCCAAGCCCTAGCTGCACGCGCTGTGAAGAAAAGGCGGGCCCAGGCAGCGGCCGCTCCTGTCCCCGGAGAAGCTGTTGTGCCTCCCGGGGGCGAAGTGCACTGCGGACGCGTCCCTCCCTTCGCGCTCTGAAGCGGGGACCTGGCTCCGGAGGCTGCCGGAGCCCCGTCCCGAGAGGGCCCTGGGCCCTGAGAACGGGCGCAGAGGGCCCGCCACCTGGCTCCGTCCCCTCCCCGTTCCGGGAGAAGGGCGGGGTGCCCCGCCCTGGTGGCTTTGTCCCCCGGCCCCGGGGCCTGCGCGCTGGGCCGAGTCCCTTCCCCGAGGCGCAGAGCGCGAACGCAAGCGCAGTGGGTGGGCCACGCGGGGGAGGGGCGGACCCCACAGAGAAGCAAAAGGAAGCACAGATAACAAAGAAGAAAAGTGCTGCGGGGAAACAGAAAACCCTAGACTTGTCCTCATCCACCTGGCAGAGGCTCTGTCGCTGCCCGCCCAGTGCCCGTGGCATTGCCCGAGCTGGCCCGTGGCTTCTCACGGTGCTGTAAAGCGGGACGGTGTGTCCGTAGTCGTGAGGTGACTGTGCCAAGATGTGACTGCACCCCCAGAGCGAGGCCGCAGGGCAAGTGAGTGGGGAGCGCGCGGCCCTGAGAGCCTAGGCCCGCCCTGGGCCCACGCTGGGCTTGGAGCAGCCCGGCCGAAGCCGCGGCGGATGCCCCTCCGCTGGGGCACTGCTGCCCGCTCCCTGTCGGTTCTCGCCCGCGGGTGTTCCTCGTCCTGTCTGACGAGCCGCAGCCCCGGTGAGAACGTTTGGCTCTGATGGATCCACGGTATTTTGCGAAAAAAGACTGCGTCTCAGCAGCGGCCCGGCCGGGAAATGTAGGAGCTGGTGGCTTGCTACTTCTCGAGGTTTTCCCATCTTTCTTTGACCCAAAACTTTGAAAGCTCGTGACTACCAGCGAAACTACCTCACAGACCCCGAGGTCCTTTTCCTCTTTATGATGACCAATGCGTGTAACTGCAAATACAATTTTAAAAGTGGATAACCACTGGCCTGAAATAACGACGGTAAATGAAAACTAAGTTCACTAAGTCTAGAGGTATGTGGATGTCTACTGTTTTAATATTTTAAACAATTTTTTCTAGTGAATAGTAGGAGTAGCTTATGAAAGTAGCTATGAAAGCTCCCTGCTTTCATAGAAATATCTGGTATTTTCAGGGAGAAGGAAAAGGTGTAATCACTGTACATTGGGAATGTTGAATTCGTTCTTAGAACACGGCTTCTTGCCGGCTAGCCATGTAGAGATACTTAGAACTTCATGTGGATTCTAAGAGTCACATTCTCCTTGAAGTCTGTTTTTGAGCTTTTCACCCGGAACACTTTCTGGCCAAACTGAAGCGAAATGACATGTTACGGCCCAGATCTCTTAGCCTTCCAGAGCCACAGTTTCGTAAATGGGTTCACTGAAAGGGTTGAACCAGGCAGGCTATGTGACCTCTCTCCATTAAGTTAGGCAGGAATAAAAGAAATAGACATGTTAAAGGGCAAGAAGGACAGGAGGAAATGTGTTACTGCTCAGCAAATCATGCCAATGATGTCTATTTTTAAAATCACCATCTGGCACTTACATTTTTGGGTTTTGTCGCGTGATCAAGTATATGTGGTGGGGCGAGGGAAGGTGAGGGGAAGAAAAGGAGGGGAGGGAAGGGGAGAGGTGGGAGAGGAGGAGAGATTTCTTTATCAAAATTTAAGAAGGCCAACATTTTGGGCTGCATGCCCGCCATTACAGACCTCAGGAGATCTGATCTTAAGATGTTTCCAGCTATGAAAGATGACGGGCTTCATAGCTCTGGAGGGGCTGGAATCTACATCGCATGCTGACTGTGCTATAAACAGGTTGCTGTCCCTTTCCTGTCCCAGCTGCTGTCTGCTGCCTGAGGACAGCTGCTCAGGAAACGAGAGCCTCACTAACATTTCAACACCCCTGACTGCAGAGACGTGATCACCAAGCCGCTGGCTGTGAACCTGGCCAATTCACCGTCCATTCCTGCTGCTGCTACCCAACTGGATTATGGGGATTTAGAGGGAGAAGGGAATGGTGTAAAAGGAGAAGACCTTGCCTGCAGGGTTAGGAAGAAAGCTGGACAGAAAGGAGGAAATGAGACTACAGGATGTGGAATCTCAAAGCATTTACCTCAGCTGTGGACTTGCCGATCACAGCCACCTCCGTGGCTCCCCTCCACAGCGGAGTACTAGAGTAGCTCTCCTGGGTTCGAGACCTTAGCTGGCCATTGGCTGGGCTTGGCATGCAGCCGCACATCAAAGACTGGCTTCTGTTCCACCCATCAGGAATGCGCAGGAGGGCCGGAGGGGTAGTTCAGTGGTTCCAGTGCCTGCCTCGCAAGCGCAAGGTCCTGAGTTTGATCCCCAGAAACCACATACAGTGCTGGGCATGGAGATTCATGCCCACCAGCAATCAATACCACATACCACAGTGCTGGACATGGTGGCTCACGCCTGTCATCCCAGCACTCGGGAGGCAGAGGCAGGAGGATTGCTGAGTTCAAGGCTTGCCTGGGCTACATAGTGAGCTCAGAGCTAGCCTGAACTACAAAGGGAGAGCCTGTCTCAAAAAAAAAAAAAAAAAAAAAAAAAGTTAAAAAAGAATGCGCAGGGTTAGAATGTCTGCCTCTGTTTTGGCCACAGAGACGGTCAGCAGGGAAGAGGAGGCCCAGACAGTCTGTTTATTTCATCTACCAAAGTCGCTCGGGTTACTTGTAGAGCCGGGTCTGACCCAGAGCCCTTTGCCTCTTGGCAAGAGCGCTCTTCCCCAGCATCTTTTGAGGAATAGATTTGTTATTTATTTATTTTTTTGATATCGAGGATTGAACTCAGGACCTTGCACTTATGAGGCAGGCACTGGAACTTCTGAGCTAAATCCCCAGCCCGTGAGGCACAAATTTGTTGTGCCACAATGCTAATTCCCTGGAATGTTCATGTGAAAGCACTGTGGCTTTAGCAAACACACGAATTTTGTGTTTTAGATAAATACATATAAATTATATATTTATGCCTGTTCATCTAAAATGTCTACAATAATTCATTCAACCAGCATTTGCTGTGGGTTGGTCAGGGCTTGTGCCAGTTTAATGAGGTGATGTAAAGAGAACATTTTCCTGTATGAGACGTGTCTCTTGCTCCTAAATTCATCTCGGTTTGATAGAGGAAAGAAATTATATATACATAAAGAGGAATAGAAGAAAATGTAATGCTGACGGAGTCAGATGCAGCCAATAAACGATAGGCGCAGCAGAAGATAGGTTTTTTCAGAAAGTAACACTGCACGGTTCCTTAAAGGACAAGGAGTCGAGAGGGACAGGGAGTGCAGTATACAGAAAACATCTCATCCTTCAGGTTCCAAAGGGTGGAAATCTTGACAGCTGTGGAACCCTGTAGTCACGGCTACAGTCAACATTACTTAGCAAGGTCTTGCCATATACCTTAAAAGATCTCGCAAATGTATTTTTTGATTTGCAGCAAACTCCAATCCCTGGAGTCCAGTAGTATTTTTAGGTAGAAAACAGAAGCCTAGATATGGTGAAAAGTTTAATTTCAGAGAAGATCATACATAATATATTTAGAACACTGCTAAAAAAAACAAGTTACAAAAATGTTTTCTCACACCTAACCTCTCCCTATCCACATCTTCCTCATCTTTCCAGACCAAGTAGCTATCAGTGCCATTTTAGCCACTCTTTGCTGATTCCTCCAATCAAAAGTACCTTCTTTCTAAGAGCCTGGAGATATGGCTACTTCTGACACCTTTATACACTGTAGTGTGCAGGTGCGCACCAAAGTGAATACCACTTTTCATGGCAATTGTAGTGAGCCATCTTAGTCTCAAAGCTCAAAAATTGTGAGGGGTGGATGGGGAAGCATGGGCTGCATGGAGGGCCATTCCCAGGAAATGGGGGGGGGCATAAAAGGAAGTTGAATTGTCCCGGAGAAGTCCATCCAGAGACACTTCCTCTCTAGCCCCTTCCTCACCCTACCTCTTGTCTACCACACAACCTGCCCCTTCCAGCCTCGCCTCAGTTATCAGAAACTGACTTTCTCGGCTGTTATTTCATGCTGTCGCGTGGTATTTACTGGACCTGGTATGTCCTCCTCTCTCCTTGTTCATCACCCCTACATGGACCTAACTATTGCCTGTGCTTTTATCACTTCTCCAACATTTTCTTTCCACTTCACCCCCCAACTCAGTTCCACAACTCTCTTTCCTTTCCCTGTGATCTGAAATCATTTCTTTCATAGTTCCTTTAACATTATCTTACTTCTTTGTTTTTTTTTTTTTTTTTTTTTTTTTGAGACAGGGTCTCACTTTGTAGTTCAGGCTGGCTCTGAGCTCACTGTGTAGCCCAGGCAAGCCTTGAACTCAGCAATCCTCCTGTCTCTGCCTCCCGAGTGCTGGGATTACAGGCGTGAGCCACCACGCCCGGCAACATTATCTTACTTCTTGGTATCCAGGCTGCTGGATTGTGGGCAGCTTGAAGTCAGTAGCTGTGTCTTATTTCCTTATATCTTCAAAAAGGCAAATGAATAGATGTGTGTTCTTCTCTTGTCTTCCTTAGGGCCAGAAACGTCTGATTCATCTCTGTGACGCTGTCACTGCCCCTTCCACGTGGTGGCCTCACAATAAATGTTTGTTGTTAAATGAATGAATCCAGTCATTCACACTCAAACTTTAAGATACCAACCCACAACAGTGTAAGACTGGGTCAATTCTTTCTAAATGCCCTGTAAAAGTGGAGCATATTTTAAATATTTTTCAGAAGAATCCAACTTTGTCAATAATTTCCAATCTTCAAATTCCAAGTCTCATACGGCTCTCACAGGACAAAACTACTTGGAAACCAACACAGCAAATGTCACTTTGGACAATACCCCAAGCACTCATGCTGCAGATTTGTATATCTTTTTTTCCTCCTATGTACCACACCTTCCAGAGCAGTAGGAAAGCATCAGGGGACATGCCTGCCACCAGGCCACCCAGCCGATCAGTTGGAAGAGACCTTTTGCTTGTCACTGTGGCCCTCATCACCTCTATTTTCTGTACTTTCTATATACATTTCTCATGACTCTAATCAAGTATGAAGAATGGTAAGAAGGAACCTCCAAATATAACTTTAACCTTAAGCTCCCATTTGCTCTATAATCAAGACTTTTGCCAAGATGCGAGCAAGAGCTTTGTGTTCCAAGAGTTAATATCCCGAAGGCTTCTCTCTCACCCTCCTTCAGAGCTGAAGCCAGAAGGAAAGCAGTGGCTTCCGTGAAGAGACAGGAACGTCCCCACTCTCCTCCACGAGTCATTCCCTGCCCACCGTGGGATGGCCTCTTCCCCAGGGCCGTGCGTGGACTCCAGACACGAGCGTCAGCTCCAGTGCTGCTTCGGCGCTCTGCGTGGCTCTCCAGAGGGCCAGTGGGGCCAAGCGTTGCTGGACCACTGGTGTCCGGGAGCTGAGGTGGAGTCTTGAGTTAAGGGGAAAAGAAGATTACAGAAGAGCTTTATTCATGCTTAGACCTCAGCGGTGCCCAGCCAGCCTGTTCGGTGGCGTTATATGTACAATGGGGATGAGGTGCCACCCGTGGGAGAGTGTGGCTCCTCATCCACGAGTGCTTTCCACCCCCGCTGCGTGTCAGCCCCCGGCCCTAGCTCTGCCCCTGGGCCAGCTGTCCTTATTCCGGGACCACAGCAGCCCTCAGACGCCAGCTCACCTAGGGTCACCACGTCCTCGTAAGCTTGAATCTACTGACTGCAGCACATCCCAGGATCCAGCAGCCACCCTCACAGTGCCCGCCTTTGTTTCATCGAAGGAAACTCTCTCTCGCACGCCTCCCTTCCCCCTTCTCCACCACTTTGCAGCACCACAGACCTCCGTATTCCCTCACCTGCTTCTGTTTCTCTTTCCCTTCAGGCTGGGAGGAGCCAGATGAACCCCAGGTTGCTCAGAAACAGCTGGCCGTGCCCTGCACGTCAAGAAGTAAAAATGGTAGGCAGAGGGGGAGAAAAATGGGCCCATGTACCCCGGGCACAACACTCCCCTTCCTCCACGGGGTCCTATGGAGAGAGACAGTAAAGGGCCCCTCAAGGAAGGCCCTGCTGCAAGCTGCAGACAGGAATGGGAGGAGGTTTCGCAAGCAGATCGACCCTGCTTAGGATAATCCCGCCCTAGTTCAACAAGCCACAGGTGAGCCCAGGCGGTGGCCAGGCAGAAAGAGATGAAAGGAACCGCTTCGTTTTGTGCTTCTAAGTAACTCAGCCCTTGTAAAAAGGTTCCAGAGGTCATGGAGCTTCTTCTCTGCGTTTAACATCTCCCCATCACCACACACACACCACACACATACCACACACACGCGCGCGCGTGCGCGAGCCCTCTTCTACCACTGCAGTCAGGAAACACTCTGCTTAGTCTTCGGGTTCCTCACTAATTCAGTCACCGTCTTAGTGTAATTTAGTCACCACCTTAGAAGAAAAGACGGGAAGAGATCTGACAGCACTTCCTGTGTAGGGAGGGTCTCGGCAGGCGCGGCTGTCTGAGGATGGTGGCGAGGAAGGAGTGTTAAGAAGAAAAAGAAGGACATCCAGGGGGTGTGGAGGGAACAATCTCCAAGGATCTGCTACTCTCAGAGTTGCTGAAGAAAGAGACTTGTTTCAGGAAAGATGTTGTACCGGGCATAGTTAAGCGATTGGTTAATGTAAGAATTAGGGTTAGTTTTAGGACGACTGCTAAGGTCAGAGTAAAGACAAGCCTGGGCTAAATGTCACTTAGGTACAATGTTAAGTTTAAAGGAGGAGATGGGGAGGCAGCTTTTCAACTCTAACTGGGTTCTCCTCCGACCTGAGGAGGAAGCAGAGATAAATGTGTGGTAGGAGAAAGGGAAAGAGAGAGAAGAAAAACAAATACAGAGAGGCTCCTTTGCCGCGCGCGTAGCAGAAGTGCTGCAGGCTGGTGAAGGAAGAGAGCTGCAGCTCTGTAAGCTCCTATGTGGGAACTGGAATTTTAACTGGAAGTACAAGCAAAGACGTCCCAGCATGATGCACTCTAGATTCACTTTCCACCTCGCTGGGGTCAGAGTTTGATCTTAGCGCTGACCGGAGGCCAGATTGGGACTCACCGTGCTTTTATTCCTGGAATCCTTCATAGCATGTGCTGACGCCAGTGCCAGGAGGGCCAGTCCAATTGGCACACGTGGCACTGGAGCAGCTGTCTCCTTTCTCAACACGACTTCTCTGACCTTTGCCCCTGCACCACACCTGACATGAGGGAAACCGTACACTGAGGACTCACCGCCTCTGTAGCTTCTGAAAAAGTGTCAGGTCTGAGGATGTAGCTCAGTGGCACTGTGTACCTGCCTGGCAAACACGAGGTCCTGAGAAGTAACAACTGAAAATATTCCCAAACTAGAGAAAAGTACATGCAGGAGGCCAATAGGACTCAAAATAGTCATGACCAGAAAAGATTCTGCCTATATCATGCCAGAGTCAAATCATCAAAAGCTCAAAATAAAGACAAAATTCTAAAAACTGCAAGAGAAAAACACCAAGCAATATTTACAGGAATCTCACTAGATTAACAGCTCACTTCTGAGCAGAAACCCCATAGGTCAGGAGATGACGAGATTAAATATTCTGGACTCTGAAAGA
Source organism: Thryonomys swinderianus (assembly GCA_004025085.1). Taxonomy (NCBI): domain Eukaryota; kingdom Metazoa; phylum Chordata; class Mammalia; order Rodentia; family Thryonomyidae; genus Thryonomys; species Thryonomys swinderianus. The sequence goes on along the minus strand of PVIC010013782.1, from coordinate 3,259 downwards.
ATTATTAAAATCCACTACTCAACAAAACTATCCTTCAGAGACAAAGAAAAAATAAAGCCTTCAAGTCAAGTCAGCACTGAGGGAAATCTATTCCCACCAGACTAGTTTAACAGAAATTGCTAGTGAAGTCCTATATATCCATCTTGAAAACATATGGAAGTATAATATACACTGGAAAAGAGACACACCAAAGAAAACCAAAAAAGAGGCAAGATGAAGGGTATGAGAATGTTCACTGTGGTGTGTTGACTGGACCTGAGCGAGCCCTGCCTAGCAGATTAGTAAATTCTAGGTGTGTCTGTGGATGACTGACAGGCAGGCCAGCAAACCAAGAAGGAAAATCCTGCCCCACATGGGGCTGGCTTATAACTTGAACTAAATAAAAAGGGGAAGATGAAGGAAATCTTCCCCTTTTTATTGGGAGGAGCTTGGGTCATCACCCTTGCCTTTGGACATTGGTCTCTAGTTCCTTCATTCTTCTAGCAGACTCTTCAAATTCCCAATGCACACTCTTCAACCTTCTGACAAAGACTCACACCAGTAACTCTCCAGTCAACCTTCAGTTGCTGCTAAATCCTCCAGCTCTTTACATGAAGACAACCATTATGGATACTTCCACTGCTGATCTGGCCGTTGGCCACTGAGATTCTTCTACTTCTGATCCTGTGAGGCTGTAAATCCTTTGTTCATATAAATCCCAGATTCATACATTTTATATTGAATCTGTTCCTCTGGAGAACCATAACTAATATGAAAAGTAGGTTCTTATCAATAATAATCTGAGATGTAAATGGACTAAATTCCCCTCTTAAAGATGTGGACTGGTTGAATAGACACAAAAACAAGACTCAACATATACTGCCTACAAGAAATTCATTTCACTAAACTGGAAACAAAAAGATGACAAAAGATATTCCATGAATTAGCAGGAAGAGCTATTCTTCTATCACCCAAAATAGACGTAAAGACAAAAACTGTAAAAAGTGAGCAAAATCACTATATAATGGCCAAGAGGTGAATTCAATAATAAGACATAATAATTGCAAGTGTATTTTTAAAGTACCTGATTTTATAAAACAAACAGTATTAGATCTACAGGGAGAGAGAATTGAATGTAATGGAAATTTTACCACTCCATTTTTTTTTTTTTGAGACAGGGTCTTGCTTTGTAGTTCAGGCTGGCTCTGAGCTCACTATGTAGCCCAGGCAAGCCTCGAACTCAGCAATCCTCCTGTGTCTGCCTCCCGAGTGCCGAGATTACAGGCGTGAGCCACCACGCCTGGCACTGTGGTATGTGGTATTGATTACTGGTGGGCATGAGTCACCATGCCCAGCATTGTATGTGGTTACTGGAGATTGAACTCAGGACCTTGCATTTTCCAGGCAGGTGCCAGAACCACTGAGCTAAATCTCTGGCCCCTACCACTCCATTTTTTAAAAAATTGAATTCTTTATTGGTACATTTTATATACAGTTCACAATCACACTCAACATTGGGGAATTTGTACCAGTATATGACTGAAGTTAATTCTCATTTTTACCCATATCCCTACCCATACACAACCTCCCACCCCTTATATACATGCTATTTCTTTTTCTTTCTGAATTATATTTATTCTTTCCCCTCATTACGTTACCCCACCACATTCCCTTTGAATATTTCCTATTTTATAAAATCTATCATACATTCTAGAACTCATTTACATCTATAGGTTCTCATACCAGAGAAAAGATATGGTATTTACATATCTGGGATCTATTTATTTCACTTATTAGTGTACTACTCCATTTTTTAATCAATAGTTCATCCAGGCCTTCCAAAAAAAAATCAACAGAGAAATATAAGTTAAACTATATTTTAAATCAAATGGCCCTAACAGATATATTTCATCTGATCACTGAAGAATATACGTTCTTTTCATCTGAACATGAAATATTCTCTCAGATGGACCCCATGTTAGGTTACAAAACAAGTCAATTTTAAAGAATCAAAGTTATATTTATTTTTTCTGACAACACTGAAATAAGCAACAGAAGAAACTTTAGAAATTATGCAAATTACTGGAGATTTAACAACGTGCTGCTAATGAACAATGTGTTATCAAAGAAATCAAAAAGAAACTTGTAAAATGTCTTGAACCAAATGCTTATAGAAATGGAGTGGTAGATTTCAAATAATGTCACTGCATCTCAAGGAGTTTTAAAAGGACACCCAACCTGAAAATTACTAAAAATATAAGAAATGATGAAGATCAGAAGAGAAATAAGTGAAACAGAGCCCAAACAACAATACAAAAGGCTAATGAAATGAAGGGTTGGCTATTTGAAAAGACAAATATCAAGAAACTTTTAGCTAAACTAAGATACTCAACTAAAATTAGAGATGAAGGAAGCATTAGATTTGATACAATACAGATTATAATTAGAAAACATTATGAACAACTATATATTAACAATTGAAAAACCTAGAAAAAAATTGGATAAATTTCTAGGTATGTATCAATTACCAAAATTGAATTTATAAAAACAACTTGGACTTTTCTTAGTTGAGAACTTTTTCATTACAGACTGAATCTCATTACTTGTTATTGGTCTGTTTAGATATGGCTTTGCCATTGAATTCTATCAGTTTTTAAAGGGAGAACTAATAACAGTCTTTCTCAAACTATTCCAAACCATTGACTGGAGAGAATTTTTCAAACTTAGTGAGGTCTACTAGTACTGAAATTGGAAAAACTATAGTTTAGTATCTCTAATAAACATAAATGCAAAAAATCTCAACAAAATACTAGCATGTCTGGGGCCAAGGATATAGATCAGTGGGGTGGCACCTGACTGGCAAACACAAGGTCCTGAGTTCGAATTCCAATTCCAAAAAACAAAACACAAACTAGCAATCTAAACCTAAGAGTGTATCATGATCAAGTAGAACTTATCCTGACAAAAATGCCAAAAATGTAGACAGATTCTTCAATAAAAGCTACTGGGGAATCTAGGTACACAGGGCAGAAAATTGTAAATTGACCTCTGCCTCTCATCTGATTCCAATATAAAGTCAAAAATAGATCAAAGACTTAAGTGTAACACGTGAAACTATGAACCTATTAGGAGGATACATAGGGGAGACACTTCAAGACATCTGTACAGGCCATGCTTTTTCTGGATAAGACCCCAAATATATAGGAAATAAAAACAAGAACAGGTGAATGGGATCATATCAAACCAAGAAGTTTCTGTATAACAAGGAAAACAAACAACA
>PVIC010013781.1:0-37580 GCA_004025085.1 Thryonomys swinderianus | reverse complement strand
GGGCAAAACAAGTGACAGTTTAAGTACTGGCATTGACATTCCTCTCTCCAAATGTATTATGTGATTCTCTTTTTGAGAATTTGCTTAAACATTGGAAAAATATATACTTGGGTATAATGTATCTTACCTGCAATTCATTGCCTAAAATCCAAATAGGTCTGATCTCTCCAAGTTAAACAGGGATATATCTAAAAGTAACTGGAGAGTTCAAGATATAAGACCCAAGTCTCCGAAAGAAGGTTTAATCAGAGTTTTGAATTAAATTGAATTATCTTCTGATAGCATTTATAATTTCTGGTGATTTGTGTGACATGAGGGCCCTACGTCAACAAATAGCAAATGCAAAGGGAAGATTAGAACAGGAAAAAGATTTTGCTCTGGCTTGTGCAGTGATTTGACTGGAGTCTTTTAATACCAATTTAGCTTTTCTGCTTCAATTCTTTTATTTTCTTAGCACTTAACTATTTTGTTAGAGTCCTCTGTAGCTTAGAAATGAAAAATAATGAAATAGAACTTTGTTTTAGAAAAATGTAATGCCTATGTGGAATTTTGAGTTGATCAGACTCTATCATAATTTCTTTTTTTTTCTGAGACAGGGTCTCGCTTTGTAGTTCAGGCTGGCCCTGAGCTCACTATGTAGCCCAGGCAAGCCTTGAACTCAACAATCTTCCTGTCTCTGCCTCCCGAGTGCTGGGATTACAGGCATGAGCCACCACGCCAGCGCTATCATAAATTTTTAATAAAATAGTTTGTTAATTTTCTTAAGAAAAATCCTTGTCTTTCATTTTGAAAACCTGATGTCAGAAAAATAACCATTTCAAAATTTTAGAAACAACAAACAGAAGCCAAAGTTAAAACTAAACATATGTTAGACTGTAGGCCTAGGCCCTTCTAATTAGGTACAGCTTCCAGGATGAATTATTTTTTTCTCTACGGATGGCTGCCTCTCTGCTAGTTTTCTGTATAAATCAGAATACTTTATTGTAGAGCATCAAAACAGCAGGTCATGTCTTGGGTAATTAATTTTGTGTAATTAATTAAATGTTTTTTAAAAACCTCTTTTGAAGGTAACAAATGGAGCTAGGAATCTGTGGGTGGATCAAAATAATTCCATCATTGTCAATAGGAAATCAATTCAAAGTATGAGGCCTGTTTGTATAGGCCATACACCATCCTTCCTTCCATAGGAAGATGATATAGCATCACAAGCCCTCCCTTGGGGTCTCTGGATGTGACTCATCCATTTTTTTGTTAATAGCCAGCTCTGTGACCTTGGATGAGTCAGTCAACTAATGTAACTCCCTTGCAGTTGGGATAAAATAATTTAGAAATTATGTAAAAAATATTTCAAAAATTTTGCAAAAATGCTTCCATTGACTCATGAAAAAATGGCACATTATTGTGGTCTAGATGTGTAGATAATTGCTAGAAATTCTGAACCAAAAAAGACTTTAAGTCATGGGGAAAGTAGCAAGGTAGCTCTTTCACTCAGTAAAATTGCAATTGTAGAAATCATAAAGATTTGTTTTTGTAGTTTATTTTTACTGGGCCACAAAATTGTTAGTCTACAGTAAAGAAATGATGTACCTACTTAGTGCCTACTTTTTACTAGATATTCTCCTAATAGTTCACAAAAACTGCATAGGCCTCAACTTTGGAGAATGGAACCTAGTTTTCTGTTCTGTTGAGGACATCCATTGGGGAAATGACCTTAGTGAATTTGATTCGAGGCCTAACAAAGCTAACATAAACATTTCTAGTTCCAGGTCATTCCTGCTGATATTTCATAATCCGCAGTAGTTTTCTATTTTGAGACTTTAATCTCTGGCAAAATTCAAATCCTCTCAGAATTTAGCATATATGAGAACTGACATTTCCTGAGAAGTGTCTCTTCCATGGGGAGCAAGTAGGGAGACTCCTCAGTTGACTAATATAGCAGAATGGACAAGGGATCAGAATGGAGTTTCATTATGAATACTGAATTGAAGAGAACGAATACAAATTATTGTCTACTTGAAAGGAGAGGACCATATAGTATGAGTGAAGGAAGTGATGGTCATAGAATGAAAAACTGAGACTTAAAAACCAATTGCCTACTTTATAATGTTTCCTAAAGCCCTTTGCCCTCGTGTTACAGGTGAAGTAACTTCCTGTCTATGGCTATGTTCATATGATGGCAAATGTTTAAATTAAAAGAAATCATGACTGCAAAAAAACACATTGCCATCAACCCCCCCCCCACACACAAATAATCCCTTTTGCTTGAAATGCACTTATCTTGTTACTTTTTGCCACTTCTGAATCAGTTCAGAAAATTTTCTTTTGTGAGTACCTTTCCACGATTGCTTTGATATCTGAGTGGATTCAAAATGTTTATGGAACTTCTGAGAAATAAAAACATTCCACCATATCCATGTCTACCAGATGCCTGGGATGTGACAATGTCAGACGTCCGGCTCTTCCTCAGAGTCAATGAAGGGAAACATTTGCACTCATTCAGAACGTCGTGGCAGCCATGAGAGCATGACTAAGAATCTTCATGTGGACTTCAAGAACTCGTTCAGAAAGTGGCAAGAGCAAAGAGCCATATGTGCTCAAACCAAGAAATATTTTGAGGGAGATTAACATCAATGCATCTTTTACTATAATAGTTTCCTTTTGTTTTAAATTTAAATATGCACTGTAGTTTTTGTTGCTATAACATACACATCTTCCTCAATTGAGTTGCCATTCCAATCATTCTATTAACAAAAGAAGAGAAAGGCAACCAAGAGGAAAAAATGTAAACCAAACCTGTTGACCACTAGAGTCACTCAGGCAGCGTGATTATTTACGTACCGACTGTCCCGAGTGTCTCTGGGACAGGTACCATTTCAACCAGTCAATTCTTGAATAAACTTGATAACACTGTTTTAATATTTCTTTTTATGTTATATTATAAACATTAATGAAAATACACATTTTTGTCATCCTGTATTTAAATACTTCAACTGATAAGTGGTTGATTAACAAAGAAAATAATATTATCCTGTAATAGAAATGTATTAGTTAGCTTTCTCATTGATGGGACAAAGTACTTTACATCTACAACTTAAATGAAGGGAAGTTCATTTGGCTTGCGGTTTCAGAGGGCTAAGTTCATGATCGGGTTACTCTTAAAGCATATGCATCATGGCAAGAAAATCTATTCACCTCAAGGTAGCCAGAATCAGAGCAGGAAGAGCTGGCAGGACAAATGGACCCTATGAAGTCATATACCACGTGACCATTTTCTTCTGACTCAGTCTTGCCAACTAACAACACATTCACTGGATTAATTCACCAAGGAATGTAGCACTCCACGATCCAGTTACTTTTAAAAGTCCTCCCTCTGACTATGTGAGATATTTGGGGGGTTATAGATCTAAACTAGGTCAGGAAATAATGTTTAATAGATTAACTTATGCAATACAATTTGTATTCATTAAGTGTTTACAGATGAGAGAAATATAAGCAATAAGAAAATGCAAAAATTAAAAAACATAAACATATCAATTAAAAATACTACATATAAATTAGATAGAGATGAATGTTAAGAAGAAAAATGGAGACAGATAAGGGAACTGGGAACAGTTGGGATATGGAAGTTGTTGGTAGACTCATTTTATATGGAGTAGCCAGTGAAGGTAGTATAATAAGTTAATCCTGGATCAGAAGCCCAAATGGAAGGGGGATTTTCTGTATGCAAAACTGCATGAATGGAGAGTTTGCCAGCAGCAGGGACTGTAAGTACAAAGTCTGCGAAGCAGGTGCCTGCCTCGTCTCCAAGAGGATGTGTCCAGGGCCTGAAAAGGAGCCCAATGTGCAGTTATGTAGATATTGAAAGAAATGGGATTCATGAAGCAAGGAAGTTCCAACTGATGATATTTTAATGACAATAGTGACTTGAGTTTGAAAGTGGAAAAAAGTTTCAAGTGAGTTGAATATCAGTGGGGCTGCGCTTTGAGGGTGAGACTGGAAAGGCAGGTAGATAACAACAGGTAGGAGGTGGTGGCAGTGTGGATGAAGGCGGAACCCTGCAGCAGTGAGGACTGGTAAAAGCCTCAGTGGATTCCTCTAGTCATCAGTTCACCTCTTAAAGGCCATACCAGTAAACAGGTATGTGGGCAAACTGCTCTACAGTTGGGAAATAGCAAACAAGACAATGTCCATGTTTGCCATCGATAGAGACATTGCTTAGTGGAAGCAGTTGTAGAAACACATGACTTTAATTTATTGTGTGATGACTAAATTGAGTCCAAAGGAAAAAGTGGTAACTTCAGAGAAGTAATGCCTGAGAGAAGGGGAAATGTGCCGAAGGTTACCCAGAAGCTCACGGGCTGTGAGCACTGCTCCTTGCTTGGTGAATGTGCTCAAGCCACGAATGGTAGGAAATCAAGCCAGGAAAATGTGGGTGGGGAGAGGCAAGATGATAGGAAAAGTTGAGTACTGTGACAAGAGGTTTATACCATCTTGACAAAATTAGGCAGAATGCCTGGCGGACTGTAATTTCACGAAGCAGAATCAGCTTTACATTTAAGGAATACCGAGTCTTCACTGACAGAAACTTCTCCATGCAAGATTAGTTACAAAGTTCTATTTTGTTAATAGAAGACTATAATAAAAATATTGTATCACTTCTTTCCAATTGGGAAAATAGGTGGTCATTTGTTGATCACTCAGTGTATTGGGCTCCAGGTGGAGGGCATTGTTCGTATTAACTGATTCGGATCAGTTCGCGCCTGATGCCTCACTGATAACCTGCAGAGATCACAGCTACTGTTATGACTCCAATTTAAAAACAGTAAAACCAATGTGTGTGAAGTTCGGTAAATCACCTGACCTCACAACTGGTGAGTAATCAGTGGGCTGAGCTGAGCTGGGCTCGCAACTCAGAGCCTCCAGCTGGGCCCTGAACAACTCCAACTAGTGTTTTGATGTTCTTCACAAGGAAATACAGGTGACTAGGAGCAGGCTTCCTCCAGAGAATAATTACATTAAACCAAACTTCTTTACAATAAGCTGACCTCAATTTTAATTTAATTTAAATCTATATATTGCAAAGAAAAAATAATATGGCCCACATGTTGGGAATAAATTCATTTAGTCTTTAGAATGAATTTGCATATAAATTTGTTGAGTGATGCAGTGTTTGTTAGAGCTTTCTGGCATGAATTGTGGCTTGCAAAGATAGACATCCAAATTCACACTGGTTAGATTCATCCCAGCCAGGAAAGTTTTCTTGAAGGATGTTTTTTCTACTATTTTGCAAATTGGTTTTTCAATAATGTGTAGAATTTGGTTACAGTGAGAGATGTCTAGTTCCTATTGCTCAAAACAGAAAATTTTTGCCTAACTAAATCAAGACATAAAGGACTAGGGTTGCAGGGACAGAATGGGGTTCTCAAGAGTGTAAAACCTGTTGGGATTTATTAGGATTTACTAGGAACTGAGATGGAATTATTGATATGCTAAATTTTCTATCAGCAATCTTTTCCAATGTATTATTTACTGACGGAAATGCTGCCTCCGTATGTCTTATGAAATTACTAAGTTCTCAGGAAAACATTTAGAATTGTAAAATCAGGGATGAACTCAAATGTATGTCCCAAGGTCATGGTTGCTAAGATTAGTTGAATGCAATGAATGATTTTAGTAAAAAGACAAAATAACTAAAATACTAATGAGACTATCCATAAACAAATCCCCAAAATACTAGAAATTACCCTGTGCATTTAAAAAATGAGTGGAAGGCAGTTATTTAGATTGCTTCAAAAAATCTAAAGACAGAACTACTGAAAATATGTAGGAAGATTAGTCATGACTTTCAAAAATGGAATCAAAGATTTAATGTTTTATATTTCCATAAGAAAAGAAACAAAAGCTAATATCATAATGCAATTTAGAACTGAATATCAAATTACAAGTCATCATTTATAATACCATCTCTAAAATAAGATACCTTTCTGATAAAAAAGATAAGTCTTGACAATACAATAACCTTGTGATGTTTACTACTACAGTGCATTGTGTCTCTTTAATACAGGCTGCAATTAAATCACTTTTAAAACTCTCCTTCTATTGTCATGTATTATTCTTGCACTAGTTAGATCAGTCTTTTCAAGGGTTCGGCTGGTTCAGCAAATCTGTCTGTGGATCAAAGTCTTCAGTCCTCTGAAAGGCAAAACTTTGTACCTGGCTCAATGCCTCATGTTTTCAGACATCAGCGATAGTTTTCTATTGTCATTCTTCATTGCTCTGAGGTTAAAACTGCTTCTGTGGAGGTGGCCGGCCGGGATCTTTCAGAACTGTTCTCTTCTCTGTTGTTATGGAGATGGAGCACATACTGTTTCTTCCCTGCGTACTGTATCATGCTTCATATCCAACAGCACAGTAAACAACCGTTAGGTGACCTACTTAGGTCCTCCAGTGTGAATTCACAGACTTCCATTATTTAAAGCATGTGATTATTTGAATCTTCCCCTGTGGCCTAGATTTTTATTTCCATTATCCTTACATTCTCAATGTGTTGTTTTCAAGTGGATTTGTTTGGTCTAAATACTCTGTTTAATGCCTTCTGTCAAGAAAGAGGTAGTAGTTTGGGTAACCAGGGTGAGAAAGTGAATTTTAGATATATCAGTATTGACACAATCTCAAATCCATACTGATTCAAGGAGGCAAAATAGTATCTCCAAACAGTGCCCCGATGTTTTCATGGATCCTGGGCATTTCTCACAAATCTGACCAGTTAAAGAAACAAAGGAGAAGGAAGAAATAAATTTAGTTCAACTTGGCTTATTTTCCTTTTATATCAGGACGAGAGGGAAAGAAGCAATAAAGGGTCAAGGTGTAAGGCTTCAGCAGGGGAAATATATGAGGTGGATAACAGGATGTAATGTAAAGATGGTTTGTGGGAATCTAGAGACCTGAGTTAAAGTTTTGAATTCATGAAAGATGCTATATTCTTCCTCAGAATGCCACTGTTCATTTGGTGGGATTAGCTGTGAGTGGCTCAAAGATGCTAAGAGCTGCTTCACACAGAAGATATGCTGGTCCCCTCCCTACAACCAGTGACCTAAGCCTCCTAAGTCCAGCCCAGTGTCTTATCTGCAGGATCCTTAAGAAGCAGAGGAATGTTAGATGTACCCCTGGCCAAGACCTTCTGGGACTCCTTCCCCTTTTCTGCCTCCTTCATTAAGATTCAGAGGCCTCTTGAGAGTCTCACTTGGTTGGATTCTATATTAGAATCCCTGTCCCAGCCTACGCTTCTAGGAAAGCTGACCTAAACTTTGTTGTTGTTTTGTTTTGTTTTGTTTTGTTTTGTTTTGTTTTGTTTTGTTGAGACAGGGTCTCGCTTTGTAGTTCAGGCTAGCCCTGAGCTCACTATGTAGTCCAGGCAAGCCTGGAACTCAGCAATCCTCCTGCCTCTGCCTCCCAAGTGCTAGGATTACAGGCGTGAGCCACCACGCCTGGCACTGTGGTATGTGGTACTGATTGCTGGTGGGCATGAGTCACCATGCCCAGCATTCTATGTGGATCGAACTCAGGACCTTGCGCTTGCGAGGCAGGCACCAGAACCACTGAGCTAAATCTCCGGCCCCTAAACTTAGTTTTAACACCAATCATCTTAGAATGTAACCCAGGTTCCCAGTCTCTGCTGGCCTCACTGTATCTCTTAGTGAAACAGTGTATGTGTATTGTTGTGTATTCTTAACCTTACTTTCATTGTTTCCTCCTAACTTTGAAATTCTATTTTGGCAGGTGGTTGAGATCATTGGGTCTTTCTTTATATAAATTAGCAAGTCTTTTCTAATTCAAATGTTCTGTGGACTCTTTAATGGTGGAATCTTTGATAGTTGAGGAAGGTTAGGGGAGGCCCATTGCTTAAATCTAATTCCTAACCTCTGGAGTGTATTTCAATCATATTGACCACATTCACTGCTACTGGGTGGACAGGTGGATGGTTAAGGGCTCAGTGCTCTCATTTTAGCTGATGTTTAACTCTAGAGAAGGAAGAACAATGTGCCTTCTTTCCTCAGGCCCCACAATCATTACATAATATGCAGAGACTTTCCCCTGTTGGGGACTATCTGGTGTGTCATGTGAAAGACCATTCAGGTGGAAACTTGGAAAGTGTAAGAATAGTAAAATAATATTCTTAGAATTAGACCAGATAACTTTCTTGCCAAGGCATTTCTACAACAACAGGTTAAAATCATACCCTAAGATACAATAATACAATTCACTTTAAATCCTTAGCAACCCAAATCATCCTTAATGAATTTTCTGACAGGTGCAAATTGATGTCATCTCTGAATTCCAGTCTCTAAACAAGGGTTTTTAAAAGGGAAGTTGTAACTCTGTGTTCTATCCATCATCTCAGGCAACATATCAATTGTGAGGGCAGGTGGGGGAATGTCCACAGGCCGTGTTTGGCCCACCTGGCCCACCAGGATGCACTTGAGGCCCAAAGATCAACAAGTAGGAATTTCTTCAAACTCTCCAGACAAAGTGATAGACTCAGGAAAGTGTACAATTAAAAATACATCATGGATCCACACGTGAATACACACTCCCACTTTGAGGAAGTAGCTTTAAAATATCTCAATTGCCCTCGGGGTTCATAGTCACTTGAATTTTTAATGAACAAAACAATATCTACTGACTTCTTACAACTTGTAACATATTCTCATATTTATTTGATTTCTTGTTAACAATTGCTGCTATAATTGCTTCTGAATTAAAAGCCCGATAAAATATAAATGAAACAGAGTCTTGCACAGTGTGCTAGTTTCTGTTTGCCTTTCTCTCCCACTCCTGATTCACCTTCTACTTTTCCTTGTACCCAACGGTGTGGAATTCTGTAAAGCAGAGGTGTGACCAAGGCTAACAGCTGTTCCCACTGAAAGCTCTAAAAGCACGTTACCAGGATGCCATGTCTTCAGGCTTCTGGGGGAGCTGAACCCATGAGGGCACTTGCAGAAGACAGAAGGGTGGCACAAGGGAAGTTTAGACATTGCACCAGTCTGGGTGCTCCCCTGAGTGCTCATTCTTGCACGACTGCAACAAGAATCCTACTAGATTCTTGTAATGCCATCACCTTCCCTTTCCCATCAGGCAGTGCTCTTCTTACGCTCCCCAATGAATGCCCATCCTTCTAAAACTACTGTTACTTACATCCTTTTAACAGTCCTGGTGGAGTATACATTGTTTCATGCCATGGCCGCGACTAATATTGCTTGCTCTTTGGACTCTGTCAAGCTAAAATTAGCAGCTCTGAGTCTTTCTGAAATGCCTGCTTATAGAATCAAGGTCAGGGCACAGAGGTGGAGAGAGTCAGAGGGTTGTTGCTGGAGATCGTGGTCCCCCCGCCCACCTAACACACTCACCCCTCTCCTTATGCCAACCCTGTATGTCCTTCTCACTAGTTCACTGACATACCTGAATCAGGCTTTCACACTTGCTATTTCTTCGGGCCATTTCTTTGGAATATCTGGTAAAAAGCATTCGGATTTCCTTTTCATGTCTCTCCGACTGTGTAGAACACCACGTTTTTGGAGACCTTGCCTCACCTCTAGTAAAACTGCAACTCGATTTTCTCTCCTTGTATCCTCGTTCATGTTATCATTATACTTATTTCCAACTAACATTGTGTTGTGATTATAGCCTACATATCATGACTGGAAATTTTTTAATAGGACTTTTAGCATCAAGTGGCTTCCTCCACATATTAGTATTGCAGCATGTATTTTTTGAATAGTGAGAAGACACCATAAACAATGGGATAGCAATACCTTCTTTTCTATGGAGACAACACCATGACTGGACCCATTATCAATTAGAGGTAATAATATCTTAATTGAAATTCATGCTTTACCATCACACTTCATGAATGCTATTCCTATCTCTATGTAAGGTTAATTTTAGCTTATTTTTAGTGCACTTTTAAATTATTATTTCTTTGTATTTCTATACATCCTTCTAGGCAAATACAAACAACAAACTCAGAAATTTTAGCCCTGGGCTAAAACATACTGAGGTAATCGCATGATACGAACAGGGAAAACTGTAATCCAGAACCTTGTTTGATACTTATCAAGTAAAATTTCCTCTTTTCATAGTAATGAGAAAAGATAGTAGATAATTGGTATATTTGGAAAAGTGGAAAAACATTGAAGTAGAAACTACATCAGAATCAAAGGCTATTAAAGTTGCAACAGGCCATGGCCTTGCCCCAGGGACATGATTCCATTTGACTTTTAAATATTCTAGTGCACAAGTCAGGGTCTTTAGTAGTTTCCATTTGAAAGCTAAAAATTCTTACTTTCAGAGTATTTTCCTTAATGTTTGCCTACATCCCTTCCAACCTGCACTGTGACTGTGTCCCCTCTTATTTAGGAGGTATATGTAAATATTGGTTACTATTCCCAATCAATTACTTCTAACTAATGGGCCCATTTATTTACCTTATTGTTTGTTAATCATACAATAAAAATAAAATCAGCTGCAATTAGTTGATGCTTAAATAATTACTTGCTGAACTGAACTTAATCTCTTATTTCCACAGTTATTTCATGTACATTTCTATGTCTTTCACTTTTTTGGCTTAACATCCAACTTTTTAAACCACATATGCCTCCCATTCCACCTTTACTGAGGGATAATTAACAAGTAGAAGTGTATATTTAAGGTGTACAACATGATCTTTTGTTATACATTACACTGTGAGATATGATAGTGAAACTAATCAACACATTCACCCATTTCATACAGTTCCTTTTTCATCTTTTTGTGGTGAGGACATTTATGATCTATTTTCCTAGCACATTTCAAGTATATGGTCCAGTTTTATTAACCACAGCTACTGTGCTGTACATCAGATCAACAGAAACTATTTATCAGATATAACTAAGACTTTGTACCTTTGGTTAATAGCTCTACGTTTCTACCTGCCCCCAGTTTATAGTAGCCACTATTCTAGTATTTCTATGAGTTCTACTTAGTTAGATTCTACATAAAAGTGAGAATATACATTATATGTTTTTCTCCATTTGGCTTATTTTAATTAATATTTCTTCTGTATTCATCCATGTCTTTCTATGCTTTTATTGCCTATACTTTTGAGAGTATACTAAAAATAATTACCCAGAATAATGTCAGGAATTTTCTCCTAGTAGTTCTAAAATTTTAAGTCATGTTTAAGTTTTTGAACCACTTTGAGTTTATTTTTGTATATGATAGAGAAAAAGATCAACTTTCACTCTCCTTACTCATGAATATACATTCATATTAGCACTACTTATTGAAGAGACAGGTTTTTTTCAGTTTTCTGTTCTTGACAACATTGTTGAAAATAAACTGACTATAAATGAATCGGTTTTTTTTTCATTGGCTTGTTATTCTGACTCACTGGCCTGAGGTCTGTGCGTGCCAGTGTTACACTAGCTTGATGGCAGTAAGTCTGTAGTGTTGTGAAAGCAGGATGGCACGTGCCTGTAACCTCAGTGCTTGATATGCTGAGGAGGGAGGATGACCGAGAGTTGGATGCTGACCTGGGCTACATAGTGAGGCCTTGCACAAAAGAATTAAAGAAATCATATCAAACTAACATATGTGCACCCATGTTCTTAGCAGCTCAGTTTGTGATAGCTAAATCTTGGAAACAACCCAACTGCCCATCAACTGGAGACTGGACAAAGATGTAGTTTTTTAATAAAATGAAGTATTACTCTGCCATAAAGAATGATAGGTTTGAGTCATTTATACTCAAATGGATATATATGCTCATAAGTGAAATAAATAGGCCACGGATGTGTAAACACTGTATCTTTTCTCCGGTATGAGAATCTGAAGATGCAACTGAGTTCTAGAATGTATGACATTGTGAAATAGAAAATATTCAAAGGGAAAAAGGTAGCAATAAGTAATGAGGGGAAAGAAAAAATATAATGTTAAAAAAGAAAGAAAGCTTATGTATGTGGATCTGGGGGTTGTAGGGTGGGTAGGAGAATGGGTAAAAATGAGAATTAAGTCATGTCATATACTGGTACAAATTCTCAACATTGAATGTGATCATGATGAGTATATAAAATGTACCAATAAAGAATTCAATAAAAAATGGGATTTGTGATGTTTTCCTGAAGCTTTGTCCATTTTTGAATTAAATTGTTTAGATAGTCAGAGTCTCCTATAATTTAAAAAGGGATTGCACTCTGTATGGGACATTTAATAGTATCAGACCTTCCAATTCACAGACTTTGGATGTCTTTTCATTTATGGGTGTCTTCTTCAGTTTCTTTCATCACTATTTTAAACTTTTTGCCAGCTCATTCATTTTCACAGT
Source organism: Thryonomys swinderianus (assembly GCA_004025085.1). Classification (NCBI taxonomy): domain Eukaryota; kingdom Metazoa; phylum Chordata; class Mammalia; order Rodentia; family Thryonomyidae; genus Thryonomys; species Thryonomys swinderianus. The sequence goes on along the minus strand of PVIC010013781.1, from coordinate 25,219 downwards.
TAGATTTGTTTGGGAATGTTTTAATTTTTGTATGTTCTTAATAATAGAATTGTCTATTTTCAGTAGTTTTCTGTCAATATAGAGAAGCACGATTTGTTCTACATGCTAATTTTATATCTAGCGTTCATATAATATTTTTAGCATTTGTGTGTGTGATGTTTGTAAGATTTTCTATACATAAGATTATATCATCTGTAAACAAAGATGATAATACTTCTCTCTTTCATATTTGAATCCATTTTTTCTTTTTCTTTTCTAATTGCTCTGGCCATGACTTCTGTACTGTATTAAATAGAAGTAGTAACATGGGAACCCTCATCTTGTTTCTAGTCTTAAAGGGAAAACTTTCAGCTTTTCAAAATTGAGTGTAGTATTAGCTATAACATTGTTATACACATTCTTTATTATGCTGAGGTTTATTCCTTCAATAGCGATGTCATTGAGGATTTTTCTCAAGAAAAAATTTGAATTTTTTCACAGGATTTTTCCTAGCTTTTTTTTGTGATGATCATAAGTTTGTATCCTTCATTCTGTTAAGGTAGTGTATTTATTGATTTGCATAAACTGAGCCATCCTGGCATCCATGGGACAAATCTTACTTGATTTACAGTGTATGAGCCTTCAGATTCGCTCTTGAATTTAATTTGCTAGCACTTTATTGAGGACTTCTGTGACTATGTTCTTGAGGAATATTGGCCTGTAACTTTCTTTTCTTGTGAGCATCCTTTTAGAGGTTCAGAGTCAGGGTAATTCTAGCATTTTAAGAAGAGTTTGGAAGATATTTTCATCTTCAATGTTTTAGAGTAGTTTGAGAAAGACCATGACTAATTCTTCAAGTGTTTTATAGAATTCACAAATGGACTCATTGTCCCAGGCTCTTCCTTATTAGATTTTCATTTATTGACTCAGTATTTTTATTACCTATTGATCTCTCCTAACACGTGTATCTTTGGCTCAATCTGAAAAATCCTCTGTACAACTTCAGAAACCTGATATTTGGTTGAAGTATAACAATATTTGAACTTGCTATTTCATTTTCTTTAAGACAATGGTTCTCAATCAGTGTGCATTTCATGTGCTTTTTTGAAAGCTGTAACTGGAGTGTAATTAAATTTATCTTCAATGGCACTTGAATATCTGCATTTGTGAAAAATATTTCCATACAATATTTTGGACATCACAAATGATTGATGGCATGGCTCTAGGGATCTAGGTCTGTGGATTCCTTTTCACATTCATTAGCAAGAAACTCATTTTATCCTAAAAGTCCACAGTCATATGATCCAGTGGTCAGACAGCATTGCTGATGGCTGTGTGTGGTCTGGGTATCTGGAACCTTTGTATGTTGTAGGGGAGTGGCCTTATGTTGTCATCCAACAAGGAGAATTAGATGGGGAAAATAGGAGCATACTATCTCCATCAGAGAGGGAGGGATTAGACACTCTCTGGAGTTATCTTTGACTCTGGAGAAGAGGTTTCACAGTTTTAAGATGGCCTCCCAGCAGAGATGGGAACATGAGACCAACCCTTTGCTCGCCACATCCGCAAAAATGTAATGTGCCATGACTTTCCTCACTGCTGTTCATGTGCACTGTCAAGTACAATAAATGAACAAAGAGAAGCACACTCTGAGCATTGAAATATTACAATGCCTCTCTCCTCTCCATCCATCTTTTTATTTTCATTTTTTATTCCACCTAGTTTCTTTCTATAAGTTTCTCTCTTCCTCTTGCAGATCGTTTATGATAATAGGGTTATTTTTAAGCAAGTGATGCTGTGATGACTTCTGCCATATGATGTATGTAGTCCACGTTGATTTTTCAAATTATTACTTTTACACTGATCATAAAAGAATGCTAATTACTGAGACCTCTCTTAGGAACCTCCACTGTGAAGGAAAATCATAAAAGTGTGTAGCGATAACGTCATTTGTTTCTGAGCAAGAAATGCTTTGAGCCATAGGCAGCTACAAGTTTCTTTAAAGCTTGATGCTAATAAAAAGAAGTATCAAGCCGTCCTATGGGAGATCTTCCAACATATTTCATATGATTGTTATCTTCTCTATTAGGAAATATGTTAAATGTAACCAAGGGAATTGAACTGATATAAAAATGTATCATTCTAATAATATAGGAATGAAAGATGTGTTTTACCTCTTTGAAGATAAATGTTCATTTCTAGTATTATTTAACAATGATAAGACATTTTATAAAATGCTACCATCTTATATCAAATCCCAATAGAGAAGAGAAAAACTGCCCGGGGCAGGATTCTGGTCCTGTAGCCCTTACATTTGCCAGCTGTCAACCTCCTGCTCTCACCAACTGCCCAGAATCCAACCATTAACATTTGGAACTAACATTGTGAAAAACCACAATGTGATTATTATATATAAACAAGAATAAATAAGCATAAGGAAATGTGAACTCAATAACTAATATTCAACCTTGATGAATTTTCTTTTTTTCCCTTTCTTTCTTTCTTTCTTTCTTTCTTTCTTTCTTTCTTTCTTTCTTTCTTTCTTTCTTTCTTTCTTTCTTTCTTTCTTTCTTTCTTTCTTTCCAGTACCAGGGATCAAACTCGAGCCCTTGTGCAGCCCAGTTTGGTACGGTACCACTTGAGCTAAACCTCCAGCCCTCCGTATCCTAATGTGTGTGTGTGTTTTAAAAAATATATACATAAACAAAAGTGAGATGATCCTGATATTCTTAATTTACACCGAAGAATGAAGCTGTAAAATTTATAACTTTAAACTGTGCTTTCTCTGTTAGAAAAAATTCTAATGAATGTGGGGGGGTCAGTTTTACTATTGTTAAAGTCATTCAATCAGAATGAATGATCTAGAGTCCTCATCTAGCTACACTTGGAAAATCTGACACGGAGGCAGAATATCAAGAGCTCCCCGGTTTTGGCGGGATCCATAGCATAATCATCACCAAACAGTCAATACTTGAGGTAATCACTGGTGTTGTGAGCAGTAACGAAAAGGTATAAGACCTACCTGGTAATTACATGAAGCAGAGGTTGAAATTTTATTCTTCACCAAGGAAGAAACAAAAATTCAGAATAGCAAAAAGAAGAGTGTTTCAAAATTACCAGCACTCTATGCAGTGTCAATGGACGTGCAGAGGAATCTCAGACTATGTGGATCAGAATTAAACCACTCATTTTGTCCCGCTGGGACCTCCTCCTCCTTGTTACCCCTTAAAATCACTCTTGGCTCACATTTAGCAATGGGGAAGGAATGTCATGCTTCTCTAAATACACGAAGTCATGGAAAATCATTTTAATTTCCATTTGCATGTGGTTTGGCAAAAGAAAGGGCTCGCACACTTTCCAAAGCATAAGAGGAAAGCCGAGATAAGTTTCTTGTCTTAGAACAGCAAGTAATAATTATTGAATGCTTGCTACAGGCAAAGTGCTGTTCTGAGCATTTGTGTGAATTAACACATTTAATATTCTCCACAGTCTTAGGTCCCTGAACTCTGACTACACATTTTTGCAGAAGAAGTATGTCAGGCAGGTTAAATAAGTATATCAAGGTAACAGAGCTGGTAAATGGCAGAGCTAGTATTTTGTAGCTGAAAATTGCATGTCCACCATTGGTTAGCCAAAGTATTACCTCAGAGTATCTTGATATGTTAGGGTGATTTTTATTTCCTTTTTCTTGCCTCTGGCAAGGATTCTGTTGCATCTTTATACAGCTAGTTCATTTTTTACTCTGTGTACTCTATATTAAAAGTTCAACAAATACAGTGCAAAGAGGTGTTTATGAAGAAAAATAGTAGGTGATCACCAACCACAAGAGGGCACCCCTCTACACAATCCTGAGAAGAGCGAGGCCAGAGTGCAGCAGAGAGCAGTCTGGAGTCCAACCCCTACCCAGCCTTGTCTGGCGTGAGCAGAGCACAATGCACAGTGGGACTACAGATTTCTTCAATTCACGTTACAAACTTCCTGGGAAAAAGAAGAGTAATGGCAAGTGGCTTTAGTCTTTGCTTTGTCTGAGGCAGTGCAACCATCAGGCTCCAGGGAAATAGATACAATTCACGAGGTAATGTGAGGTAGAGGCAAGGAGCCATATTTTGCCTCTGATATGTTTACTCACTGTGTCCAAATGGCCATTCCCTCCAAGCTGTGTTCTTTGGGGGTTTTTTTGTTGCTTTGGGAGACAGAGTTTACCTAAGTAGTTCAGAGGGGCCTCGAACTCACTATGCAGCCCAGGCTGGCCTCGAACTGGGAAAACAGATGCACACCACCACACCCTGCAAGCTGGGATGGTACCTCAGAGGACCTAGGTGAGAGCTCAGTGGGAATGATCGTGAAGCAGACGTTTCTGTCACCCCTGACAGTGCTGAGGTGCTGGTAAGTTGCTGGTCTCTGTCCCTCCATTCTAAATAATCACTGCTTTCAAAATGGTTGCCTGGGGAAGTCACTGTAACCTGTCTTGGTTAACATCATCGGAAACCTCTAGAGAGAATATTAGTTTCCCTTCTCTCATAGGTTTCAGAAATCTGAATTAAATTATTCTTTCTCCGGTCAGCCAATAATCTCTTTTTACAACAAATGTTTTGTATTGACTCCCCTTTTCATTTTAAAATGAAGTTTTAGATATTATATATCTTACAAAATAAAAAGCAATACAATAGTAATTATATCTTGAGTGTTTGCACATGTCCAATTCATCAAATTGAATCCGTTAAATATGTGCAGTTCTTTGGGTATCAGACCTCAAAAAGGCCATTAATCATATATTACTCGGTTTTATTATTAAAAATAAACTAAATTTAGATAAGAGAATCTGCCTTTAAATACACTAATTCTCAGCTGTGAGCATTTACTCCAGAAAAGAGAGTGAAGCAGTGAATTACTTGCACCTGGAGATAGAAACGCAGAAAAATGGCTGCTCCCTGTCCAGATTAGCAAAGGGGAGCTGCCTTGTGATATGGAGCAACGTGATCTTCCCCCACCCTAGTAACATTGTCATCAGGACCATGATTTTACAAGATTTGGTTAAAGACCAGGTAAAGTCAAGTCTTCCCACAATTTGCTTTCAGTTGTCATTCCTGAAAAACAAATTCCTTTTTGGAAAATTGTATAAAAATATGCTCACTGTAAAATGAGGCTTGCATCTTGGCTGGTATATAAGGTTTTTCCCACTTGTGTAAGTGACAAGTAATACCTTTAGAAGTGACATGGACTGTGGGACAGTTCCTGGTTGGTAGGACTGCTTCCCACCCTGAGAAGCATGCAGCATCTTTTGTCCTTTCTCATGAAAAGCAAGCGGTACTCAGCCTCGCTGTGATGACCAACGCTTCCCCCTGCTGCCCCATATGGCATCACCACACTGAGTACCATCAGTCTGGGTCAAACTTGGTCCGGCAGGATCTAAGTCACCCTCGCACACAGACTTCTTTAGTGGAAATGAGGAACATATCTACTCTCATATATCAATGACTGCAGTCTGTAACTGCTGTACATCAAGGTTATCCTGAAGCTCCTCTGTAGCTTTATAAAATGCCAAGGAAGATACAATATAAACGTCTCTGTAAAACCGAAGTTGCTTTGAGAACAGCGAAGGTCAACTCTTAGAAAGTGTTCTTGAGTCGATGTAAATTTCAGAAGAGAAAAAGAAGAAAAGAAAGTAAAAAAAGTTCAGAGACCACCCTGGTCATTATGAAGAGTAAAGAAATCTAGACTATGAATTTAATCAGAAGACAAGTACAAACACAGAGCAGTTTTTTGGAGGAGTGGGGGGTCTGACACAAAATTATATAGTCCAGTCCAGTCACTGTGACTCTCGCCATAAAAGCCAGTGCTACATATGTCCTATCAGAACGACCCAAACACAAATCTTTTCACTGCCAGACTTACTGATGAATCGACCAAGTGTTAATGTCGCATGACTTCTTCAAAGATGAGGCCATATTTTTGTAGTACCCATAGATTATTTTAAACAGCAATAGGACACCAGAGGAAAAGAGGATTAAAAAGGAAGATAAAGTATGTGTTGTTAAATATAATGAGATTATTTTATATATTTTAAAAGCACAAATTTAACAAACATAAAAAAGACATAAAACTTACTTTATACAAACAATGCTTACGTGCGAGATATTAGGAGACCCACATGCTTTAGTGACTGCACTGAGTGTCTCTCAGGACAATATCCAAATGGACAATTGATAATCACACCTAGGACAAATTTAGTGCTTATTAAATTCTTAGGAAGCATCAGCATTATTGAGAAATCTCAACTGGTAGGTAAGATTTTTGAAAAGTTTAAGGTACAAAACCCTCAACACTTATCTCATTTGAACATGGAGTGATCATGGGACTTAGCCTATGAGGAATAATGTGTGCGGTACGTTATGACCACTGTGATACAGTAGTCATTGCAAAGGAAACCACCTGAACTCAGAGACATGTACCGTTTCTTTCGGATCTCTCCCACAAAATCATGAACATGTCTCTGACAACAGGAGTTCACAACAACCACTGGATGAATGTTGAATTTATCATCACACATCAGTTAGTCCTGTGAACTGCATAATTTTTAAGTGCACAATAGAATCAATAATAATATATACTTATTGGAATCAAATGAGATAACGTGAAAGTACTTAATAAAATTATCCATCAGTATTGTTATGATGTTATTTTATGTATCATTTACACATAATATAAACTTCTGTATATTAATTTATAAATAAAAACACATGAAAAACACATTTTATCAACAAAATATGTGTTAGTAACACAACACAGTCCTCAAATGCTTTCCTATTTACTTTTGGTGATGTGTGGAATTTCTGTTTTCAAGCTCTCTTTGTGGAATGCTATTTACTATCATCACTTCACATATCAACAATGGACTGAGGACCCCTCAATTACAGCTATTCAAGATTTTTTTTTTTTTTTTTTTTGGAGACAGGGTCTCGCTTTGTAGTTCAGGCTGGCCCTGAGCTCACTATGGTGCCCAGGCAAGCCGCCACGAACTCAGCAATCCTCCTGTCTCTGCCTCCCGAGTGCTGGGATGACAGGCGTGAGCCACCACGCCCGGCACATTCAAGATTTCTTTTCTCACATCCTCACATCATATTTACCTGCCCTCTGCCCCTTGCAATGGAATATCTCATCAACATCTCAATACCTAGCAGACTACCACTGAATTCTGGATCTCTACCTCAGCCCAACCCACCGCAGCCCAAATCTGTTTGGTTTCCCCACATCTCTATTGCACTATTGGCAACATCCACTCAGTTGCTCCCACCAAGAACTTTAGCTAATCCATCAGCAGCTTTTTGGGTCTATTCTCAAAATTTACCTCAAATCTCTACTTCTCTTGATCTTCCCTGCCAGCGTGCTGGCACAATATTGCATCTCCTGCTAACATGTCCAACTAGACCTCTCTCTTCTGCCTCTATTTTATAGCCAAAGAGAGCACTTTAAACTGTAAATCATTTCCACCTCCTTTTATGCCCTCCCATTGTGTTTAGAATGTAATCCAACCCCTTTGACATTTCTTACAAGCTTCTGATGTCCTGACTGCTATCTATTATTTATAACCTTATTTTCTGTCTCTCTTCTCTTCCTTCCTCTGTTCCATCTTCTGTGGACTAATCTATGACCTCTGAGCAAACAGGTCTCTTTTTTTTTTCTGTTTCAAGACATTTTTACATGCATTTGTCTGCCCTCAACAGCACCTCAAACAGCTGGATCCTTCTCGATGCCTTCCTTACGTTGTCTGTGTCTCTACAAAGCAGCTCTGTATGCCCATCTGTACCAGCCCCTCTCCTGTTCCTCCTCATCCCTGTGCCATCTTTTCTTCATAAGACCAACTATGATTTGGGATGTTTTGTGTGTTTACTTACCTCATACCCCTTCCTCTAATTTAAATGCTTCCGGGGCTTTGATGTCTACTTTTCAGTCTTATCTCTCCCTCCAAGCGTAGTTTTGGGATTTCTGGATGAATTTCTTCGGGAGATTTCTCACAGAACATTCTGCTTTTCTGTCAGAACATTTATTTCAGTTTGTAATTATGTGATCCTTAGCTGTGAACGTTTTCACTTATCTCAGTTTGCAATTACATAATGCACGGCATGATCAGTTGAATAACTCTGTCTCTTACAAATCTGAAAGCCCCATAAAGATAGGAACCCTGACTGATCTGAGTCTATCGCAATGCCTAGCATATAGTAAATATGCAATGAATACTTGCTAGAAGTGTTAATTACCTTCCACACTTGCTGAGAAAAACTACCCGACACCCAGACTTAGAGGGAATGGGTTTATTTGGCTCACAGTTCTTGCAGGCTTCAGCTCACAATCAGCTGGCTCCGAGGCTGGGATGGTAAACGGGCCTCGCAGAGGAGAAACAACGTGGAGAGCCCCAGGCAACAGAGGTGATAAGAGAGAGGCTTAATGTCTCCCAACCCCTCTCAGCTTCTTCAGGCTCCTGAGGGCAGGCAGCACTCACATCCTGGATCCTAGTGCCCTTGAGCCTAGCTAGCCAATCAGTTCCAGCTTCACATGCTCTAGATCAAGACTATGACCACTTGTGGCTTTGGAGGGACATTTGGACCCAGTTAATGACACTTTTTTGGTCATAAAATTAATTTTTGATCATGGTGACTATTGATTTCTGAGTAACAATTTGACTAAACCTAGAGACACATAGCTGTGACACTGGTCAACTATTATTTAGTGTAAGTTGTTTCATCTCAACTATTGTTAAGATTTCTGCAGGCACTGAGCCCGCCCTCCTTCTCCTGCTGAGAGGAAAGTTGGAGAGTCTGGTGTTTAACTAGAGCGAGTGGGCTGTCAGGGTGCTCCTGGAAGAAACTGGCATACGTGTTGGTAGACTGAGTGGGCAAGTTCTGCCCTCAGTGTGTGCTGTTACCACCCTGTTCACTGGTGAACCTGGATGGAACAAAACATGGGAGGAAGAGTGAATTCCTGCCCCAGCTCTTCTAGAGCCTGCCTTCAAACCTTGGGACTCTGGATGTTCCGTGCTCTGGATTGGAGGACCCACACAAGCAACGTGTGGGCTCTTGGTTTTTTAGACCCGGACTGAGCCATATTGCTTGCTACCAGGGTTCTCCAGGCTGGAGACAGCCTCCCTCAGAGAGAACACCACTTCCTCTGACAAAACCTTCCTCAGATTTTTCTGTGTGGATACTATCACTTCTGCCTTTCTGGAGAACTCTAATCCAAACACTTGCATAGAAGAAAATTGTCAGATGAATCTCCTTAGAATAAAAGTAGGAACACTAATCAGGTCATCATACATGTATAATTGACTGTATATTTTTTATCAATCCTAAGAATCTAGTCTGTTATCTTTAAAGTCCTACTTTTAAAATTGTATTTAAAAATCTCAAACACTTTTTATGAAGAATTTTGGTGACTGCACTCTTTTCATATACTATGAAAACCTTTACCAAATGACTGACATTCAGAACTAGAAAGTTACAAGACTCTCATAACATTATGCACCCTCCCAACACAAAAATACTATTGTGTTTCATCCCTAAATATTCTGGAATTGTACAGTGTTTTTCAAGAGTGTTTCAGTTTTCTGAAACAAAAAAGAAAACTGAATATTTTATCTCTCAGTTTGTTAATTTTATTTGAAATCGGTATTAGTGCACATCCAAGTACTGTAGACAGCATTTTAGAAATGGATAACTTTAAAAATGGAATTTGTCCCTATATATGACACAAGTCAATTCTCATTTTTACCCATATCCCCACCCACCCACACCTCCCCACCCCCTATGTACATGCTCTTTTATTTTCTTTCAGAATTATATTTATTCCTTCCCCTCATTACATCCCCACACCAAATTTCCAATTGTACCAATAAAGAATTCAATTTAAAAAAATGGAATTTGTCAAGCTAAAGTTCAAGTACTTCAGTGAAGTTTATTGAAAACCACATTGCTGTCCTAAGGTCAGAGAAAAATGCCACCTCTTACATGCCAGTGGACTCAAAACTTTCAGTTTATAATACAACTGCAGTGAAGCACTTAGCTTTGATCGGAAGAGATACAACTTCAGAAATCTCTTTGTCCAAAATCTACACAATTTTACTATTGCATTGTTTTAAGACCAAAATTCTTGAGTTACCATGTTATATGTAAGATCATGTCATGACAGGGTTTTTGTAGTATTTCTATAGTCACTGAACTCTACCTCATAGTGAACTATGAGGGGCTCCTTGAAGAAATGGTGACATTTGTATAAGTGACAGAAGAAGAAAGGAAAGTATGTATTTCAGGCCAGTGAAAACACTAATCCACATTTTCAAAAGAATATGTGGTAATAGAAATAAATATGTGGTACTAGAAATAAAGTTTTCAACATGAGGAAGTTGACAAAGACCTTGGAAGCCCTGCATACTTGTTTCAATTTGACCCCATGGGAAACGGGATGTATCTGAAAGTTACTAAGCAGACAAAAATGTATCCACCAATTATCTAGAGCTCGGTTGTACTATTTATAGTTTCATCTATGTAGAGATTTTTTTTATTGAAAACTGTCAGAGTTCTGATATACACAGTTGGGAAAGAAATGGTTACTATGAAATAAGTATGGAGTTAGGATTCTAATACAATGTATTTAACTGCCCTCTGCCCTTTCCAATAGAATCGCCATCAACATCTCATTACCTAGCAGACTGCCACTCAATTCTGGATCTCCACCTCACCCCACCCCACCTCAGCTCAAATCTATTTTGTTTTCCCGTGGCTCCACTGGCAATATCCATTTCATATGATTGGCAGTATCATATTATTACCATACTATTACAATATGATTATAGTAGATATTCATACATGTTCTGTTCCAACCTTCTTCCCCAAGGTTTTAGGATTTTATGCTAGTTAGTTTTGTCCCCAAACTAGTCATTTATTACAAAGTAATATAATACTTTTATACTTTATATATCATATATAATATTATAGTTACTTTATATATGATATATAAAGTATATACTTGATATATAAAGTATATGATATATAAAGTATATACTTGATATATAAGGTATATACTTGATATATATGATATATATACTTTATCATATATAATATTATAGTTACTTTATATATGACATATAAAGTATATAAATATCTATCATATATATGATATATAAAGTATATATATGATATATAAAGTATATACTTTATATATCATATGTAAAGTAACTATAAAATTTGCCACTGTCTGTCTCACAGTGGTCCTTACTCAGAGAGAGCAATGAATATTGTCAATCTAGTTTCTAGTGCTAGAAGAAACCAACTGAGACTACATAATCTATAAACAGAAGATATTTATTTTGTGTTATGGTCCTGGAAAGTGGGCCGGTGCTCGCTCTGGCAGGGCTGTATCTGTTCCATGAGCGGCGGAAACGTGGGAAGCAAGTTGCTGTGTGCAGAAGGACTCAGCCGGCGACCCTGGAGAGCCGGACTCTCTCTATAGCAGCCCGTTCTCAAGACAACTAACTCACACTTATGGGACATACTGGATTCCTTGATGACAGTTTATGCTTCATGACTTAAACTCTTAAAAACATCACCACCTCTTAAAGCTCCAAAGAGGAATTAAATTTCAACATTAATGTTGGTGGAGACAAACTACACCCAAATCATAGTACATGTGATCATCACATTGCTAGAGGCAATGTTGCCAATAGACATGTCTTCAGTGTTATACTAACAGAAAACCGGTAAATCTGTACACATTACATTCTAAGAAAAAAATAAGTAATTGACTGAAAAACAAGCAGGATTCAAAATTACATCCGTAACTGTGACTAGAAAGTTCTTAGACATCATTAAGGCAGATGAGATTTTCAATTATAAATAATTAGCTAATAAAGACTCCATATCAAGTCTAGTATTTAGTGTCCTCACCTCAGACAGAAATAAAAACTCTTGCATTGTATTTACAGCCTACCCAGAAATGAGAGTGTGGTCTTATACACAAGAATGTCTCCTGGGAAGATAGTGACCTGACTGATATCCAGAGGCCCCAAAGTGGACCAGCAAAGCTTGAAAGACTAATATGATAGCCATGGGGTGGTATTTAAACAAATACAAGAGACCTCAATTGCTATCTTGTAAGTCCTTCTGACTGTTCAGGATCACTCTCTTGTCTTCTCTTCCGTCCCCTTCCCTTTCCTTTTATTTGCATTCCTTTTTGTCTTTTCCTTTCCTTTCAGTCTGTCCTGTGACAATATATCTGAGGAATAAAATGGGCCTCTACATGCAAGAGCATCTGTGTATTATATTCATTACAGTTTGTCAAGGAGCTTACTCAGGAAGAGGAGCACAGCTTGCGAGCCCACCTTCTACTTCTTCACCCTTACTGAGAATCAATCAAAAGGTTTAGCTGCAGTGTTGCCAATGGTGGGAGCCTACCTTTTCCCTTTGAAGTCCTGAGGCCAGCTGTCTCTTGCTTTCGGATTGGTTGCCTTGGGACAATGAACCATGTGATAAATTAGCTGCTGGTCTCTAGAAATTGTCCAGCTCCTGCAATGGACTTAAGTCACCTCTGCATGCTATGCGTGGTGCTGGGAACACACAAGAGACTCAGACTGCACCTGCTCCAAGGAACTTAGTCCCCACAAGTCTCACAAGTGCTGAAGCTTGTGCAAGAAGTCAATGTGATAAAGATAAAGATGCATAGTCCAGCCAGGCAGAAACAACGGTAAAGCATGACTCCTTAAGAGATGTGGCTTAGTTTGATCACCAAATTAAAGTTTCCAGAGAAACAGAAGCAACATGGCTTACATACAGTCATACTCTCTGCTTAGTGACACTGTTGTGCTATGTGTGATCGAGTGTGTAGTTGTGAGAACATTGCAGTGTACACTAACCCAAAGATGGCAATAATGTCCCTATATGATCCAATATTATGGGACCATCATAATGTATGTGGTTCAAAAACTGATGAAAACTTCACTATGTACAGCGTAACTGTGTGTGTGTGTGAGCACAGAGGGAAGGAAGAGGAGAGAGAGAGAGAGAGAGAGAGAGAGAGAGAGAGAGAGAGAGAGAGAGAGAGAGACTGTTACCAAGGAACTACACCCTACAATGATTGTGGAGGCTGAGAAGTCTGGCAAAGCACTGTCTGCAAGCTGGAAAAGCACCAAAGCACGTTGTGTGGATTATCTCAGCCTGAAGGAGCCCTGGAGACCATGGGAGCCAGTATCCAAGGGCGGAAGATGGACTATCACGGCTCCACCACTGTTGCAGAAAACTAAGAGGCGAATTCCTCCTTCTCCCAGTGTCTGGTCTATCTGGGCCTCAAGTGGGTTAAACGACACCCACTTCTAATGGGGAGAAGAATTTTCTTTACTGAATCCACTGATTCAAATAATAATCTAATCCTAAAACATTGTCATAGGCCCATCCACAAATATGTCTAAGTGGAGCATATGCAGCCCAGCTCAGTGAACACAAAATATTTACCATCACAGAGGCAAAAAAATATTTCTGGGGTCATGTTCAGGTTATTTCTCAATCTGGATACTTATCATGGAATTAATGGACATGAAGAACCACAGATTTGTTGTGCAAAATTAAACAATACCTAATACCCTAACTTGAACATAAATCCATACACTTGAAAAGTATGTATTGTGGATTCTGGTGTAAATTTCCTAAGCTCCTTCCTAAGGAACTAATTTTGACCAAGAGCTAAGAGGTTAGGGGATAGCCTCCCTCCATGAACATTTGGGTCCACTTTGCTGAGTTTTATTCAGTTTTTATATCCCCACACAATTCTTGCACTACAATGTTCTGTTGTATATAATGTTATGGTTTGTGCCTAGTTGTCCCCCTGGCTCCTATGGTCATAGGTGAGGCTTATGCAGAGGTGTCTGACTCATGAGTGTGTGATGCTGGGATGAAGAATTTGTGATTACTAAATTAGTTCACTGACTAGTTCAACACCACCCTAAGCTGCTATCCTAGACAGAGTATAAAAGGGACAGAAGATCCCTTGCTTGCTTGCTTGCTTTGCTGTCTTTTGCCTGCCATGAACCAGTTCTCCGTTCCGATGCCTCTCAGTTGCACAACTCTGTCTTGGAGCCAGCTGCCGAAGGACCAAAACCCCTACAAACCATGAGCTAAATAAACCTTTCCTCCTTGAACTTACGAGTTAGGTATTTTGTCTCAGCAAGAAGAAAGGTAACTAAGAAAAATAATCATCTTGTTTGTTTCAGTGTTTATTTCTTAGATATTATAAGTCTACTGTATTTCTTAGTATTCACAGTAACACTAATAACGTAGAAAACTATCTTTTACTGAGTATTTACACTGTACTATGCAACTGTGATATTTTCAAGGTAGTTATTTTTGTTTCTTCTTCAAAAAGAAAAATATCCGCAGAAAACAACCATGTAGCAAGTAGTACAATCAAGACTCTAGTATGATTTCACTAGAGAATACCATCCCAAATCTCACTTTTCAGTACATTCTTCGGTCCTGGTTGCACATGAGACTCTCCATCAACAGGATGACAGGCGTCCAGTACTTAGCGTCTCTGCTGCATCTTGGCCACAACTACTATCCTTGATCCTCATGAATTTCTCTAACTTTTTAACACAAAAAGAATTAACTCTACCTACTCCAAGAAAAATGGTCATTTACCTACTGATGTCCCCACTGAAGGCCTAATTTCTCCCACTGAACAGTGTCAGAACATTGAATACGAAGCACACAAAAGGAAGAATTACTAATTCATCTGCTTTCCTTATTGTGGAGTTTTCACCCTTATTTATAGATTATTCTAACTGCTTGTCAATATAATTGCTCAAAGTTTGCTTTCAGTTAACATATCTTTATCAGTTGATTTCTACAGAGGTCTGCTTCCTTCAATAGGCCTGCAAATGCCTTCTTAGTATTAAGGGTGAGATGGCTTCTTCCTAATCCATTTGCTCATTTTGATTCTTTTTCCTCCTTGTGTATAGTTGTCAATCTGTTTGCTGTTTATTTCAACCATAGAAGGGATTATAATTTGTTTTCTTTAGTGAGAATAGACACCTTATGATTGAGCTCATGGTTGAATGTGAATTTTGTGTTGGGTATAAATGTGTAAAACATATTGGGTGACTAAAATTCTTGAGAAGATGATTTGGTTTACTTATTTTATACTCAAAGCATGTATACTAGGGGTCTGGGGATTTAGCTCAGTGTCACTCTGCCTACCTTGCAAGCACAAGGATCTGAGTTCAATCCCCGGTACCACCAAAAATAAAACAAAACAAAACAAAAATAATGTATATAATATAAAATTCAATAAGAAAATAATTAGTGAACCACCAATCAGTAGATCAATAGATCAGAAAAATACGGTTTGGCAATTTCAGTAATACCTGAAAAATATTATAATAATCTATGCTCACAGCTGAGTTTTAAAATATTTTTTAGAATTTGCATATTAATTTCATTTATTTATTATTTCTAGTATACTTTTCATCTCAAATCAATACTCAGATTCATTGTTAGTAGTATCCAATTAAAATTAAAAGGAAAAACAGAAGTGTCTATTGTTATCATTGCTATCAATGGTTTTGGAAGTACTAATCAAAGCCATAAAAGAGAAAACCCAAATAAGAGGTCTAATTATTAGAAACAAAAACGGAATATTGTCATTATTTGCAGATGGCATAACCATATGCAAAGAAATAGAAAACATGAACTGAACAATATAACAATCAATAAAAAACTGAAATTTTACTGATGCAAAATGAATACACAGCCCCCATCCACTCAGTAAGTGACTATTATTATTGTTATTATCGATGATTTCACATGGGAGAGATCAGTGAGGCTCCTGCTCCTAAAGAACAAGGTGAAGATATAGATCATGTCTGAATATCCAGCCACAGAGAAAGCTCCTGTTCCACAGCATCTTCATCAAAGTTGTCACCACTACCATAAAAGTTGACAGTCTGATTAAAGTGAGAAATGGTAACTCTACTGTTGTAAAATGTTGATGTGCATACAAAGTTATATCCCTCTCGTTATGATCCCACTGAGAAAATTGAACATCTTTAGGGTCTAATCAGGCTTTGATCCCACTGACACTTCTGCTACTAATGGAAACAGGAAGTATGAGAAGGCAAAACTAGATGTGAATCCCCAAAGCGCATGTGCGGGACTTGATGGCAGAAAAATGACTAACGGAATTAAGTGTAGAAATACACACATTCACAAATGCAACAAAGATGGAAGTACCAAAAATAATCTAAATTTCTGAGTTCTTCAACTTTAGGACTGAAAACACTGAATGTTAAGCGTTGTTGGATACAGGAGGCTGTAGAGGAAGTTCAGAGCCTGTGGAGAGAGCACAGCCAGAAGGTGATGAGTTTCTGATGAGAATATTATAAAGGCAATGTTCACCCTTCAGAGACTTTGTGTAGTCTTGGGTTTCCCCAAGCGTTCTTCCTCACCCTCCAATGTGGTCTTTGGGAACCTGAACCTTGTAGCATAGGAATATAATAACCTCCAGTTCACCTCTCATTAACATTAGACCTTTCTTTCCCATGTCTTTGTTCAGGCCCCTGATTTCATAGAATGAATGAACACCACACTCAGAAACCAAGAAGAACTCCATTGAAACCACACTCAATATTATAGTCATAAATGAAGGTACGCATGACAGACAGATTTCCATTGCTGTAACAAAATACCTGAGATAAGCAACTCATCAGGAGGGAAGATATCCTTGGATCATAGTTCCAGTACACACTTTCCTCGTCCTCTTAGCTTTGAATCTTGAATTCACAGTATTTCCAACAGAGCTTATGGCTCAGGAAGAAGAGACAAAGGGAGAGAAGGAGAGAATTGGCAAGGATCCGAATGGCCCTTCCAAGGGCACATATCACTAACCTAGCTTTCTTCCATAATCTCCAGATAGCATCACAGGTTGGAGACACAGCCCAATACATGGGTTTGGCTGTAGTGGTTGGTTTACACATTACAACAAAATTAATCCATTCTCTGTTCTCCTAAAGGAGAGCATGCTAATTACTGTTGGTTCACTTAGTAAAATTGAACTCTGATTGAGAGATGTGTAATGCATATTAGATTTATTTAATAAATGTGATTTTATATTCTTTTTGTCAAATGAATGATTTGGCCTAAACATTTTTTTTTTTTTTTTGAGACAGGGTCTTGCTTTGTAGTTCAGGCTGGCCCTGAGCTCACTAGGTAACCCAGGCAAGCTGCTGCAAACTCAGCAATCCTCTTGTCTCTGCCTCCCGAGTGCTGAGATTACAGGCATGAGCCACCACGCCCAGCACTGTGGTATGTGGTATTGATCGCTGGTGGGCATGAGTCACCACGCCCAGCATTCTATGTGGTTACCAGGATCGAACTCAGGACCTTGCGCTTGTGAGGCAGGTGCCGGAACCACTGAGCTAAATCTCCAGTCCAAAACTTTTTCTTTTTTAAACCCTATATTCTTTGTATTTTGTTTTGTTTTTGTTTTTGTTGTTTGAGACAGGGTCTCTCTTTGTAGTTCAGACTGGCCCTGAGCTCTCTATGTAGCCCAGGCAAGCCTCAGACTCCGCAATCCTCCTGCCTCTGCCTCCCGAGTGCTGGGATTACAGGTGTGAGCCACCATGCCCAGAACTGTTGTATGTGGTATTGATTGCTGGTGGGCATGAGTCACCATGCCCAGCCTTGTGTGTGGTTACCGGGGATCGAACTCAGGACCTGGCGCTTGTGAGGCAGGCGCTGGAACCACTGAGCTAAATCTCCAGCCCATTAAAAACCCTATATTCTAATGTCAATGAGTTTTGTTGGTGTTGATGCTGAGGCACCGGTGTGCATTATTGTGGCTGCTATGATTTACTTAAAATTTGAAAGTAATTCTCAGAAAATGTTTGTCTGTATAAACACATGCCATCTCTCCTGGGAGCGGCACTCTTAGTAGCAACACTCAATTCCAGACTATGACTTCATGGTGAAAGGTCAGAAAAAAATAATTCATCCTCAGAAGAGTCACATATTCTTTTTCCACAGTTCATCATCATTGTCATACTCCAACACACTTGCCCAGGACTAGCTCTGACTTCTCATTTTGGCTTTGGTCTTGAATCATAAAGAGTGAATCATCAGACCACTGAGTGCTTAGAAGAACAGGGAGGGAGCTTTGAGAAGGAAAAGGGGGACATGGAATGGATTAAAGGTCCTCCAGATAATCCAGGAAGTAGTAATTGGGAGTCTGACTTTGACATTTTTCATCCCATAAAGACCAATTCAATCTCATTTAATTGTAAAGAAGTGAATAAATAAAGTAGTAAATGAAGTAGAAATCATATTCCAATCTCATTTTAAATTTCTCTAAAAGATAAACCACACAGAAATGACTTTAGTGGGAAAAATGTGAAGCTCCTTTGAAGCAAATTGTAACTCTCTAATTAGTCGGTTTATTAATAAATAGAAATGTTGTTCATACTATGAACAATAAATATTGTTAGGTTATCAGTCACACTCCGATCAATCATATCCATGAGGAAAATTGCAGTGAATTCTTTTCTAAGCTGACAAAATGTTTCTAGAGTTACTCGAGACAAGAAGTTATTATAGTGAAAAATAGACACAGACAACTGGAATTGATAACAAGAGGAGGGAAGACCAGATGACTTTTGCCTTAGAAGAACAGTGCATCCTCCAGGTGTACCCATTTGCACATAAATGAATCAATCTTCTCATTCTTTATGGCAGAATAATACTCCATTTTATTTTTTAAAAACCCACTAATAAGTGAAATAAATAGATCACAGATAGGAAAATACCGGATCTTTAATTTGATATGAGCACCTGTAGATGCAAATGAGCTCTAGAAAGTATGCCAGTTTTTGTAAAATGGGAAATCTCCAAAGGAAATTTGGTGTGGGGATGTAATGAGGGGAAGGAATAAATATGAATCTGAAATAAAATGAAAGAGCATGTATATAGGGGGTGGGGAGGTTGGGTGGGTAGGGATATGTGTAAAAATGAGAATTAACTTGTGTTGTATATTGGTACAAATTCCCTGATGTTATGTGTGATGGTGAGATGCATATAAATTGTACCAATAAAGAATTTTTAAAAAAAGGAAGAACAGTGCAGCGCCAAGAATGGTCATCTTCACAGTGAACCCAAAAGCAGTTGGGAAATGTAGAGGAGAAAATGGACATGAATAAAACTACAGAAATGAACATGAATAGTTCTTTCCAGTAGGTTTGCAATAAAAAGAAGTATTAAAATAGGGTAACAGAAAGACTGGGGAGTTAGCTCAGTGGTGCCATTGCCTGTCTTGCAAGCCTAAGGTCATGAGTTTAATCCCTGGTGCCACAAAAATGAATAGATAGATGATAGATAGATAGATGATAGGTAGATGATAGATAGATTAGACAGACAGACAGACAGACACAGACAGACAGACAGATAGACAGACAGACAGATAGACAGACAGACAGACAGACAGACAGACAGACAGACAGACAGACAGACAGACAGACAGATAGATAGATAGATAGATAGATAGATAGATAGATAGATAGATAGATAGATAGATAGATAGATAGGACTGTACAAAATTGGGTAACAGAGACTGTTTTATCATCTTTGAAAAAAACCAAGAAAATGGTAATTGGGCCAAAGATTTAGCTCAATGTTTCCCTTGTTCAAGCCCCGGTAATCACATACAGCAATACCGCACATGTTGGCTGACTCACGCTGATCAGCAACCAGTACCACATACCACAGTGCCGGGTGTGGTGCCTTACACATGTAAACCCAATATTTGGGAGACGGAGGCAGGAGGATTGCTGAGTCCAGCGCTTGCCTGGGCTACATAGTGAGCTCAAAGCCAGTCTGAACTATAGAGCGAGAGCCCCTTCTTTTTTTTTTTTTTAAAGGGTAGTTACAGACTTGTTTTTGTTGATGGAAATGATCTAATAGAGAAGAAAAAGTTAATAATGCAAACAAGAAAGGGAAAATTCTAAGGACAATACCCTACACATGTGGAGGAGAAGTTGGATGAAGAGCCATGACAAAATGGTGTAGTTAATTAATAATATTAAAGTAAAATAAATGTAGAAAAGAGTTGGAGATACCACAAATTAATATGTGCAAAATGGTTAACACATTTTCATTACTATGTACATTATTTAGAGAAAAAATTGCATGCCAATTTAATGTCTGATAGACAACTGGAAAATTATGATACATTTATAAAAAGAGAGTCAGTATTTTAAAGACTGAATAAATACAGGTAACTATAGCTAAAATATATTTTCTCTATATATGCCCAAATAACATTAAAACCAAAAAAGGAAAGTTGCAAAATATCATATGCACAGTATTCTCTTACTCATTTAGGAGAAATAAGTAAATATATGATAGTTTGTATATATGATTGTATTTTTGGGGAAAATCACATTAAATAATGGTCCCATGAGAGGAGGATGAGAGAATGTATTTTACTTTGTATCCTTCTGTTTAATTTGAATTTTTTAAAAAGAAAAAACAATTTGATTTACTATTGAAATCTACAAAACAAATTAAAGGATATATACAGATAAGTTCTGCGACATACAATAAAA
This sequence comes from Thryonomys swinderianus, assembly GCA_004025085.1. Taxonomy (NCBI): domain Eukaryota; kingdom Metazoa; phylum Chordata; class Mammalia; order Rodentia; family Thryonomyidae; genus Thryonomys; species Thryonomys swinderianus. Next base: position 4,611 of record PVIC010013781.1, on the reverse strand, counting down.
TTATTCCCTAAAATATAAAAAATAGAATGGAAGTGAACTGAAAATTTAACTGCATAAATGCACACACAGATACTAGTACATAAAATGAGCACAATGCATGGATGGAAATTTATTAATTCAACATTAAAATATGTGTGTTTAACAAATACTGTATGTCAAACATTTTCAAATAGTGCAAATGTGAGTCCAGAATATTCTATATTCTTTTTAAAAATTTTTTTTAAATTAGTTTTTCTTTTTTGAGACAAGGTCTCACTTTGTAGTTCAGGCTGGCCCTGAGCTCACTATGAAGCCCAGGCAAGCCTCAAATGCAGCAATCCTCCTGCCTCTGCTTCCCAAATCCTGGGATTATAGGCATGAACCACCATGTCCAGCATTGGGCTATATAGCAGAGATAGAAGAAGACACATGTAATTAAAATTCAAAGTAAAAATGCCTATGGTAGTAGAAGTATGGTTACCATGACCACATGTACAGAGAATGCCTATAAGTTGAATTTCTAAAAATAGTGCCATCCATGCAGAAGTCCAGTAGGCAAGTAGGGGATGACCAAAAAAGAAAGAACATTCCAAATAGCAATAACAGAATGTATGAAAGCCTTGATGAAAGTAATTCATGCTGTAGGAAATACAAGCTAGTTTCATGAATGTGTTCCCAAGAACTGACATATACATAACTCTACTGCATAAATTAGGCTGAACAGAGAGTTATCAGAAAAAAAATACTTCATATAAAGGTCAAATTCCAGAAAAATACATTGATTTTACAATTTAATTTATCAAATTGAAAATTTTATATAAAAAAGATGCCATTGGGCCGGAGATTTAGCTCAGTGGTTCCGGAGCCTGCCTCACAAGCGCAAGGTCCTGAGTTTGATCCCCCTGTAACCACATACAATGCTGGGCGTGGAGACTCCCGCCCACCAGCAATCAATACCACATACCACAGTGCTGGGAGTGGTGGCTCAGGCCTGTCATCCCAGCACTCGGGAGGCAGAGGCAGGAGGATTGCTGAGTTCGAGGCTTCATAGTGATCTCAGGGCCGGTCTGAACTACAAAGTGAGACCCTGTCTCAAAAAAAAAAAAAAAAAAAAAAAAAGATGCCATTGATCTGATGATGCTTGTGTTTCCTTTGAGAGGTAAGTTAAAAGGTTTCAGAAAGAAAGTTTTGTAAGACATATCAGTTTAAAAATGTATGTGGGTCCATAGTGTGTTTAGCAGTTCCTCTGTTGGGTGAAAGAACAATGTCTAGTTCTTAAAAAGTGTTCCAAGATTTGAAAAAAAAATTCCATTTTCAAGTCGGAAGTGGAAAAATAGTCATAGCACTGAAAAATATTAAAGTAAATTACTTGTTCCATATCATTAAGAAGACAATGGAAGTTTAGAGTTCTCTCAAATTATCTTTGTTGTGATATAGTAACATAAGTATAAACATGAAAAATATAAATATTATATTGTATTATAAAATACAAATTTATGATACGTGCTATGACCAAGGGAAACACAAGTAAATGTGTGTAGTTTCTGATATACAATAGTGGGAAAGGAATATTGATTTATTTTCCTAATGTATAACACATTGAAATCTTTCAAATAGATTTTCAACAACAAATAATGTCAATTTGGTGTTGATTTTTTCTTATTTATTTTCTCTCTCCTATTGTAATATTCCAGTAAGGAAGACACATTTTCAGGTGGATGAATCACACTGTTCTCATTATAGAGTTCTCTTTATCTAATAAAGTTTTCTTTTTGGTATAAGTTTCTGTATATCAAAAAATTAGCTCCTCCTGTGGTAAATGCATTGCTTATTTTTTAAATTCTTTCTTGAAATTTCATCTTTTTTTTTTTTTTTTAACGCTGTACTGGGGATTATACCCAATGCCATTACACCGAGCTAAACCTCCTTAAAAGTTTTATGTGAAAATAACGTCTGACTAAATTGATAAGTTGCCCAGACTGGGCTCAAACTTCAGTCCTGCCTCAGCATCTCAGAGTGTTGGGAGGTAATTTATCTTTTGGCATTGCTCATACTTTTATTTTGTTATGAAAAAATGTTCAATGGGTCATTTCCCAAGCTATATTCATACACATAAAATAAAATTAGTAACATTACCCTTCACTTTTAAATACTTCAGCCTCACTTCTGCTTCCAGTATCCTCCCAACCTCCCTCTCGTACCCACCTGATGAATGGGTGAATTTTTTTCACCACATTACACATCCAATTGTTTCACGTTTAAAGTATGTGAACTGAAGAATTCCTCTGCCTCCCTCTCTCTTCTTTTCCCTGGACCTGCCTGGAGAGGCGCAGCGCCCCGGGAAGGTTACCCATCCCCACCTGGGCCCTGCTCCCCCGTGCCTCTCTTCTTACACCCACGGATGGGTGGCCTCACTAAGATGGCTGCTTCATTGCGGTGCAGTAGTCCATGCTGCCATCTGCTGGGCTTTCCTCTTGTTACAACCCTGGGACCCCAGGCCACCCAGATCTCTCCTGTAGGTAGTTACACTTGCATAATTTTCAGGGTGATTTATTCTTGTCCCCTTCGACTCTCCAGGTCTACAGGAAACTGGGAGGTGGCGTCAGCCCCTTCTTCTGAGCACCGCAGCTGGGCTCCCGCCGCTGTGTGGGATGCGAGCTGTGCCCCCCGAGAGGAAGTCCCACCTGGAGCTCCAGGTGCGACGGACTCGCAGCTGTTTTTACTCTTACATCTCAACTTCATTTTCATACATTTGAGAAAATTTTTATTTGCATTTCGTCGACACAAACCGGCTTACCACTAGTTTCACTAGCATATTATTTATGCGGATATAGAAAGGCCAAGAAATCCAGAGAATTTTCTTTGACTAATTTCAGACATCTTCCACTTTCCGATTATCAAGACCTGATGTTCAATTCGGACGCTTATGTTGATACTGTCTTAAAGTCATAGACGACCTAGGTTGTAAGACACTTGTTTAAATTTAACCTGTCATCCTATGCCAATTATAATGCTGTGGGATTTATTCATCTAACTCCTTTTGTTTCTTGGATAATGCCATAGTTATTCTAAGGCCTTTTATTCAGTTCAAGACTTAGAAAACTTTCAATCATGTCTTCTTCCAGTATTTGAATACAATCAATCTGGTAAACATTTATGTTTGTGACTTATCAGGTATTCATGTGAAAATAAGAAAGGAGTTTACTAATTTCTTAAAATATCACTACACACTACAACTGCAGGGTCGTTTAAATTTCTTAGAGGAAGCTGAATCCTGAAGTATTCTGAAATGCCAGGAATAGTCATTAATCTTAGAACTGGGCCTATGAATATGTCTTTAGAATTAGAGTACTAGGTCTCAGAGTTATGTGCTTATCAGAATACTCACAGAACTTTAAGGGCAGCTTGATAATTTGTTTCTTCTTCCTGTTGAAATTGTTCTGATGAACAGCCTGTAAATTAGGACTTTCAAAATTATTCTAGATAATTATTCTAGATAACAATCAAGGGTAAGAACTGTGAAGTTAAAAGTTTACATTTAGGGGAAAAGAAGGAGGAATGAAAGCCATGTGTACTTATTTCTCTGCAGAAAAATAGAGTATGCATTTTGCTTACCTAGAGTACCTGCAGAAATGCAGGCCAATAGGCCCTTTGTCTTGCATATCTGATTTGCTAAATGCTTAAAAGTTGCTTTTCTACCAAGTTTCTAATTTATAGTAACATGCTAGTCAAGGAACCACACATAGAGCAATTTTGCCAAAGAAAGTAAAAAAACAAATTGTAGGAGATTAATCTAGTCATTTTATTTAGGTAGACGCTATCTGCAGCCACATTTTTACTGATCTTTTTGTTTCACTAAAACTTAAAGAGAGGTTGTAGATAAAAGGTGATACATGAAGAATTTATTATTAAAGGACACATTCCTTTTTAAGCACTAACATAGGGCAGTAAAGTAAAATATTAAAATTTTTAAAAGAAGAAATTAGAATAGAAATAAAATGATATTTGGAAAGATAAAATTGGAATGATTTTATATAGATGTGTGTGTGTGTGTGTGTGTGCTGTTAGATCGTAAATTTTTCCTAGCTTTCTAACATTGATCTTAGCCAAAAGGCTGAGAAGCAATCCTAGCTTTGTAACAATAAATATTAAACAAAGAAACAAAATCATTACAGGGCTTATAAGCTTCCAACATGAAAAGAAGTTAGTGACATTGATAAATATACACCCATGTCTGGTTAAGAAACACACACAACGATAATACTGTACAACACAGAGAATAAAACTTTCCCTCATATTACAAGGAATGCAGATGATCCATTGGTTAAAATTTGAGGTCGAATAGTGCCATTAGTATACTAGGTCCTTTACACAATAGGAGTTTCAGTTTTCCTTTTATATGACTTTCAGGGCATATTTACTTAGGTAGTTTTGCATTATCAAGATGCAGTTACACAAAAAGGCAAATATAACAGGCTTCAGCCTTAAGAGTCTCAATCTTCTTGGCTGGAGTCAAAGTCAGTCAAACCTTAAATTTTTGGAGTGATGGTTCCTACTGCAGAGATTGAGGTGTTTGAAGATCTGGTTATAACTGAGCAACTTTCTCCCAGAAAATAATGTATAGTTGAGCTT